>MU704213.1:107268-118708 GCA_026770625.1 Nicotiana glauca
TTGTGAATCCCTTCTTTTAGTTGTGCTAACAATGGATCATTGAATTGCTTTTCTTTTACCTCTACCACAAGCGACGATTCAGCCCTATTCTGTATAATTACCCCTCCTTCATCAGAGTCCGCCAGACAAACTCCCAAATTAGCTATCCGGTGAACCTCCCTAGCCAACGGTCTCCGATAAGCCCCCAAATGAGTCAAACTCCCCATAGATTTTCGACTAAGCGCATCTGCCACAACATTAGCCTTTCCCGGGTGGTAGAGAATATCAATATCGTAGTCTTTGAGTAACTCCAGCCACCTTCTTTGTCTCAGGTTCAACTCCTTCTGCTTGAAGATATATTGAAGGCTCCTATGATCGGTAAATACGTCCATATGGAACCCATACAAATAATGTTGCCAAATCTTTAGTGCAAACACCACAGCTTCTATCTCTAAGTCATGGGTTGGATAGTTCTTCTCATGATTCTTGAGTTGTCTAGAGGCGTAGGCTATAATTTTGCCCCATGGCATTAACACACACCCCAGCCCGACTCTCGAAGCATCGCAATACACCATAAATCCCTCGATACCCTCTGGTAAGGCTAATACCGGTGTTGTTGTCAACCTTGATTTCAATTCTTGGAAACTCTTTTCACAAGCATCAGACCATTGGAATTTAACTGCTTTCTGCGTCAATTTTGTCAAAGGAGAGGCAAGAGTAGAAAACCCCTCCACAAACCTCCTGTAGTACCCAGCTAATCCCAAGAAACTGCGGATCTCGGTTGGAGTGGTAGGTCTAGGCCAATTCTTCACTGCCGCAACCTTCTGAGGGTCAACCATAACTCCTTCCCTGGAAACAACATGACCCAAGAACGCGACAGATTCAAGCCAGAATTCACATTTTGAAAATTTTGCATATAATTGATGTTGCTGAAGAGTCTGCAATACTGCCCTGAGATGGCCAGCATGGTCCTCCCGACTTTGGGAATATACTAGAATGTCGTCAATGAACACTATCACAAAGGAGTCTAGGAAGGGCTTGAAGACTCGATTCATAAGGTCCATGAAAGCAGCTGGGGCATTTGTTAGCCCAAAAGACATTACCATAAATTCAAAGTGCCCATACCGGGTTCTGAAAGCTATTTTTGGAATATCCCGCTCCCGTATCTTCAACTGGTGATACCCGGACCGCAAGTCAATCTTTGAGAAACATGCAGCGCCTTGCAATTGATCGAACAAGTCATCTATTCTTGGCAAGGGATATTTGTTTTTGATTGTGACTTTGTTAAGTTGCCGGTAGTCAATACACATCCGCAGCGATCCATCCTTCTTTCTTACAAACAAGACCGGTGCGCCCCATGGCGACACACTTGGCCGTATGAAACCCTTCTCTAACAAATCCTTCAATTGCTCCTTTAGTTCTTTCAATTCTGCCGGTGCCATCCTGTAAGGTGGAATCGATATAGGCTGTGTGCCTGGCATCACGTCAATCCCAAAATCAATCTCCCTGTCTGGTGGAATCCCAGGGAGCTCATCTGGAAAGACATTCGGAAATTCATTCACAACTGGTACAGAATCAAGGCTAGGTGCCTCGGCATTGGTGTCTGCAACTCGAACTAGATGATAGATACACCCCTTCTTGATCATTTTCGCGGCCTTAAGGTAGGAAATAAACCGACCTCGAGGCACTACATTATCTCCCCTCCATTCAATGATGGGCTCATTAGGAAATTCAAGCCTGATAGTTCTAGTCCTACAATCAAGTTTGGAAAAGCACGAGTAAAGCCAATCCATTCCTATTATTACGTCGAAATCCACCATTCCCAACTCGATAAGATCGGCCATGGTATCCCTACCACGCACCATAACAACACAACTCCTATAAACTCGAGCAGCCAAAATTGACTCACCAAATGGGGTAGATACTGAGAATGGCTCATGAAGCTGCTCTGGCTCTATCCCAAATCTCATAGCAACAAACGGGGTAACATAGGATAAAGTGGAACCGGGGTCAATGAGTGCATACACATCATGAGATTGGACAGTCAGAATACCTATAACAACATCTGGAGAAGCCTCTGCAGTCTGGCAACCACTCATAGCATAGAATCGATTGGGACCTCTCGAACTCTGTGCACCACCCCTAGCTGCACCCCGCTCTGCGGGTGCTGGGGCACCTTGAGCTGGGGAGGGGGCTGAAAATGTGGCAGCTGCTGGACTAGAGGGCTGAGCTGTGCCCCTTCCTGTTCCCTGGTGAGATGCACGACAGTGTCTCTGAATATGGCCCCTTATCCCACATCCATAACATATAGGCAACTCCGTGTAGCTGACCCCCGAGTGCATCTTCCCGCACTTGGGACACGGGGATCTCTACTGCTGCTGAAACATCTCCCCTAACCGACCTCGCTGGTGGAATCCCCTGTTGCCCTGACCAGGCTTGAAACGACTCCACTGCTGCTGGCTGGGCCCTGATAGCGGTGCACTGGCTGAAGACTGTGCAACAGACTGGGAAGGTCCTGATGATCCTCCCCTAAAAGTTGATCTTCCACCACCTAGCGACTCTCTCATGTTGCTCGTAGATCGGGCCTTGCTGTTACACTCTCTCGCCATTTTGTTCTTCATCTTACGGTCCTCTATGGCCTGAGCGAATGTTACCATCCTCCCGTAGTTCATATCAGAATTCAGTGCTGCTGTAGAAGACTCATTAATAGTCAAATGATTAAGACCCTAAACAAACCGATGCACTCTAGCCTCCATGGTGGGCAACATATGAATAGCATACTTGGACAAGCGGGCAAACTCCATGTAGTACTCCCATACACTTCTGTTACCTTGCCTCATATTTTCAAACTCTGCTGCCCGGGCTGCCCTTGTCTCAGCGGGCAAGAAATGATCAACGAAAGCATCGGCAAACTCACTCCACCTCGCTGGAGGGCGCGCCTCCTCTCGGGAGTCCTCCCATAACTCAAACCATGAATAGGCCACCCCTTTGAGACGGTAGGCAGCCAACTCTACTCCCTCTGTCTCAGTCGCACGCATCACCCTGAGGGTCTTGTGCATCTCATCAATAAAGTCCTGAGGGTCTTCTTCTGGATTAGCACCTATGAATACCGGAGGGTCTAACTGAAGGAATCTGTTTACCCTGGAATTGGTAGAATCCCCTGGCTGGCTGGATGAACTGGGTGCAATATTTGACCTTTGGGCCTGAGAGGACACCAACTGAGTCAACATTTGAATAGCTCCCCTAAGATCCCCATCAGAAATGCTAGAACCGGAAGTTAGGACTGGAGGTGGTACTGGAGCATCAATGGGAGGTATAGTGGTACCCTCCGTAGTTGTAGGGACTGAGGTAGTTTGTTCTGGAACAGAAAGATCCGGTAGGGTAATAGCAGGGCGGATACCCTCACCCGCAACATCAACCAGTGAATCATTAACCACTCCTGGGGTGGCATTGGCTTCTTGGCCAATTCTCGCCTTCTTCTTAGGTACCATTTACTAAAATATTGAACAATACACCGATTAGAAAGTAAACAGTTTCACCGCACGATCCAGAATATCAAATAAGGGTGTTATTCCTAAATGCCCAAGTAGCCTCCAACTTATAGATGTGGTCGACAACACACCGATAAGAAGGACTCTACTAGACACGCCTCCAAGACATCCTAGGACACTTTTAAAACCTTAGGCTCTGATACCAAGTTTGTCACGCCCCAACCTCTGGAGGCACGATCGGCGCTCAATCAAGTGAACCCGACTGAGCAAACCTTACCGAACACTTTCTACCCCAAATCAATATGAATATGGAACCCATGCCTTTCATTAATTTAGATGAGATACATGGTGCATACTACATCATTGGTTCATTTCATATCACAAAGATTTACCATACATAAGCTAGCTTCAAGGATTCTATAAGAGTTACAGTTTATAGAGTTCACAAGTTTAGGATTACAACATATATAGTGGACTCCCCGAACACCCGTACATAACCCACACTAGTGTCTTTGGAGCCTCTAAAGATACAACAGATAAGCATAACTATGCCGGCAACAAGGCCCCGGCTATACCTCAAAAGTGGAAAGCTGGAATAACAAAAGATACACCATATAGCCTCATGGAAGAAAAGGGGCTCAACGAGACTTCAAATAGAGAAACACTCCGCTACACACGATCGGCACTATCCGCTATGGATCCACCTACAATCATAACACGAATGTAGCGCCCCCGGCAAAAAGGACGTCAGTACATTTGAATTGTACTGGTATGTATAACTAAACACCATTTTACTAGAAAGAACTATCAAACAGATACAAGCAAATAATATGGACAAATTAAAGAAACAATTCATATAATCTTTCATACAATTTCCACAACATAGATTAGGGCATTTCTGTCACGTGTTCACCACTGTTCTCATTACCACCGCCATCTCGAGCGGAGTCCGGTCACGACCCGACCGGCTAGATCACCTCATTGGAGGCATTACTCTCAGTCAATATTTCATTTCCCTTATCCGGAATTCAATATCAGCACATTACCACCATGTGTGCGGCATGGTATCCGATCACGACCCGATCGGCTAGGTCACCTCATATGAAGCATTACTAGTCAACAACTCCAAATCTTTACCCCACACATATCATAATAACTCATGGGCACTCATGGCCATCATTATCACATCGTTTTTCCCTTTTCAATATTCATTTTACAAGTTGTGATCATAGACACATATATCAAGGATAATTCAAGTTGCAATCATAGGTAAGTAAACACATAGCTAGCATGAATAACTCTTTGTTTCAATGTTGGCTTATAGCCCAAGTATTTCAACACATAACAGTACTTTTCATCATTATATAATTGTCAAGATTGGCACATTATTCACATTGAGACACACCCTTCACGAATATTTATATAAATATGCAAATCAATTGATACGTAATAACAATCAATACGCTAGCCAACTCAACTCTTACCATACTTTCGTAAATGACAACGGAGCTCAATTTCTAATAAAAATGAGGTTTTAGCCATACATACCTCAATAAAGCTTTTCCTTACTCTTTTACAATTTTCGAAACTCTTAGCACTTCGATCTATTGAGTAAGAATTACAAACTAAATCGAGAATTAGAGATAAAACTGAAGTTCTAGCTTGGTTCGAGCATATCATCAAACACTACAGGTGCATCGTGATCTTAGCCCCTTTTTGTGAGGAATTCCTATCATTTTATTCACCAAATTGCCTTCTTTTTAGTTTTCTACCTTCCAATACCCTATGGTTTGACATGCATGTAGAGAATATCACTCTTATACTCTTGAATTACTTCTCTACTGGCCCCATGTATCTAACTGCAGAAATAAGAGCTGAGGTTATGAATCTTACCTCTTGGGAATGAAAATTTAGGTGTCTTCACTTGATTTTCTTCAATGTTTTAGCAAGCCTCAAGGATAATTTGATGGGTGACACTTTCCACCTCTAAGACCCTCTCTCTCTCTCTCTAAAAGTCTCAGAAGAATTGCTCAAAATGAGCTATAATATCAAATATATCGACAGAGAGGTCGGGTTAAAAATTAAAAAATTAGAGCCCCGAGTCAAATATGTGATCGCATTTGCGATCGCAGAGTAAACATGCGGTCCGCATAATGGGCCGCAAAATGTTCCCCAAAAACTAAACATTCTGACTCAGTCTGCTGTAAGAATGCGGTCCACATTCATGTACTGCGGCCGCAAAGTGCACCGCAGAACTGACCCTCGCAAAATTCGAAGAAAAATATGTGATGACTATGCGGTCCGCATTTCGATTATGCGACTGCATTTCGACGTCATAACTGACTTCAATTTTAACCAACATTCTGCCTTACACTACGGAAGATATGCGTTCCGCATTTCTATTATGCGATCGCATTCTGGACAGCATTTCTTGCATTTTTCTGAAAACTTATTCTTGACTTTTTAATGCATTATTCAATCCAAAAAGGTATTTATGAATTGTTAACACATGCTCCTAACTTGGCACCACGGAATCCGGGTTTTGAGTAGGGATTTCACGTGGCCTTACAACATTGATGTCCATATTAGACAATCTTCTAGTGTCGTAGCTAATGAGTCAAAAGTACGCCTAAAACGTGGTAGACCATTGGGTTCCAAAGATCGAAATCCTAGAAAAAGAAAAAAATGATCAAAATGACACTACGAAAGAATCTCGTGAAGAAATCCACGATTTAATAAATTCTAAAATTTATGAGGAACCCGCTAAGCCCGAGACTCAAGAAAATAAGGAACTATCAATAAATCCAATCGATATTAAGACAAATTTGAATCAACTGGATATAGTGGTGGATTATCTCTTTGCATATAATGTTGCATCTAGCATTATGCAAGATAATGAGGATCTTGAACCTCAATCTGTTGGAGAATGTCGACAAAGACGTGATTGGCCAAAGTGGCAAGAAGCAATCCAATCAGAGTTGAATTCACTTGCGAAACATAAAGTTTTTGGGCCAGTTATCCAAACATCTAATGGTGTTAAGCCTGTTGGCTATAAATAGGTATTTGTATGCAAGAGGAATAAGGTATAACGACACATGGCACGCCTTGTTGCACAAGTATTTTCACAAAGGCTTGGTGTAGTTTATAAAGAGACATATTCACTCGTTATGGATGCTATAACGTTCCGTTATCTTATTAGTTTTGCTGTCTAAGAAAAGCTTGACATGCATTTAATGGATGTATTTATCGTCTACCTTTATGGCTCACTTGATAACGAGATATACATGAAAATTTTCGAGGGATTTAAAATACCTAATGCACATAATTCAAAGCCTCGTGAAATATTTTCAATCAAATTGCAAAGATATTTGTATGATGTAAAGCAATCAAGACGAATGTGGTATAATCGTCTTAGTGAGTATTTATTAAAGAAAGGTTATATAAATGATGTCATTTGTCCATGTATTTTTATAAAGAAACCAACATCGGAATTTGTTATACTTGCAGTATATGTTGATAACATAAACCTTATTGGAACTCCTATAGAACTCCAAAAGGCAGTTGATTATTTAAAGAAGGAATTTGAGATGAAAGATCTCAGAAAGACAAAATTATGTCTTGTTTTGCAAATTGAACATTTGACAAACGAAATGTTTGTTCATCAATCTGCCTACATAGAAAAGGTATTGAAATGGTTTTACATGAATGGAGCACATCCTTTAAGTACTCCGATGGTTGTTCGATCACTTGATGTGAATAAGGATCCATTCCAACCTCAAGAAAAAGATTAAGAGCTACTTGATCCTGAAGTACCATATCTTAGTGTAATTAGTGCACTAATGTATCGTGCTAACACTACAAGACCTGACATAACTTTTTCAGTTAATGTCTTAGCAAGATATAGCTCTGCTCCTACAATGAGACATTGGAATGGAATCAAACACATATTGTAGTATCTAAAAGGAACTACCGATGTGGGCTAATTTTATGAAAATAATTGCAGTCCCGATCTTGTTAGTTAAGTCGATGCTGGGTATTTATCTGACCCACACAAGGCTCAATCTCAAACATGCTATGTGTTTACATGTGGAGGCACTGCCATATAGTGACGATCAACTAAGCAATCGATTGTTACTAATTCATGTAATCATACTGAGATAATTGCTAATCACGAAGCAATTCGAGAGTGTGTGTGGTTAAGGCCTATAATACATCTTATTCGAGACAAATGTGGTTTGAAGTGAGACAAACTGCCCACGATGATCATAAAAGGAGATAGGACAAAGCACAGTTCACCAAAGTTATTTTTCACACATGATCTTCAAAAGAACGGTGATATCAATGTGCAACAAATTTGTTTAAGTGATAATATGGCTGATTTGTTCACCAAGTCTCTATCGACGTCAACCTTCAAGAAGCTAGTGTACAAGATCAGGATGCAAAGGCTCAAGGATGTGAATTGATGCTCTCATCATGGGGAGTTAATGAGCGTTGCACTTTCTTCCCCTACAAGGTTTTGTCCCACTGGGTTTTCCTTGCAAATTTTTTAACGAGGAAACTAAAAGGCGCATTTCTAAATATGTGTACTCTTTTTCCTTTTCTAGAATTTTTTTCCCACTGGATTTTATTTTAGTTAATATTTTGACGAGGCACATTATCTGTTGAATAGACATTCAAAGAGGGAGTGTTACAAATAAAATTTTATTTATGGTGAATGTCTATATTTAGAGAGATTTCAGGGTTTATTACTTGGTGGCTAAGTCACTCTCTCCCTCCAAAAGGTAGTTGATTATTTAAAGAAGGAATTTGAGATGAAAGATCTCAGAAAGACAAAATTATGTCTTGGTTTGCAAATTGAACATTTGACAAACGAAATGTTTGTTCATCAATCTGCCTACATAGAAAAGGTATTGAAACGGTTTTACATGAATGGAGCACATCCGTTAAGTACTCCGATGGTTGTTCGATAACTTGATGTGAATAAGGATCCATTCTAACCTCAAGAAAAGGATTAAGAGCTACTTGATCTTGAAGTACCATATATTAGTATAATTAGTACACTAATGTATCGTGCTAACACTACAAGGCCTGACATAACTTTTTCAGTTAATGTCCTAGGAAGATATAGCTCTGCTCCTACAAGGAGACACTGGAATGGAATCAAACACATATTGCAGTATCTAAAAGGAATTACCGATGTGGGCTTATTTTATGAAAATAATTGCAGTCCCGATCTTGTTAGTTAAGACAATGCTGGGTATTTATCTGACCTACACAAGGCTCAATCTCAAACATGCTATGTGTTTACATGTGGAGGCACTTCCATATAGTGGCGATCAACTAAGCAATCAATTGTGACTACTTCATCTAATCATACTAAGATAATTGCTAATCACGAAGCAATTCGAGAGTGTGTGTGGTTGAGGTCTATAATACATCTTATTTGAGACAAATGTGGTTTGAAGTGTGACAAATTGCCCACGATGATCATAAAAGGAGATAGGACAAAGCACAGTTCACCAAAGTTATTTTTCACACATGATCTTCAAAAGAATGGTTATATCAATGTGCAACAAATTTGTTTAAGTGATAATATGCTGATTTGTTCACCAAATCTCTATCGACGTCAACCTTCAAGAAGCTAGTGTACAAGATCGGGATGCGAAAGCTCAAGGATGTGAATTGATGCTCTCATCAGGGGGAGTTAATGCGCGTTGCACTCTTTTCCCCTTACAAGGTTTTGTCCCACTGGGTTTTCCTTGCAAAGTTTTTAATGAGGAAACTAAAAGGCGCATTTCTAAATATGTGTACTCTTTTTCCTTTTCTAGTATTTTTTTCCCACTGGGTTTTATTTTAGTTAATATTTTAACGAGGCACATTATCTGTTGAATAGACATTCAAAGGGGGAGTGTTACAAATAGAATTTTATTTATGGTGAATGTCTATATTTAGAGAGATTCCAGGATTTATTACTTGGTGGATAAGTCACTCTCTCCCTACAAAATAGAGGGTTATATTCCATTGTAACTCATCCCAAAATTCAATAAGAATTACTCTCTCTTTCTCTGCAATATTATTCTTCTACTTTTATTGTTTTATTATAGTTAGTCAATAAACAAGCAAGGTCTTTCGAGTTGAAATCAAAGTTATCCTGGGAAGTGAAGGAGCAACCGCCTCAAAGTCAAGGCCACAAGCCAACGACCATGTTTGAACTCACAAGTTTTCTTTGTTTGACATAGGGACGAAGACTATGTCCAAATCGAAGCTTGGAACCTTGAATTTTTCATGTGTCGTGCCCACATTTTGTCAGCACAAAGGCTGTTTGAGGAGGTTTTAATTGCTAGGCATTCCCTAGTTAAGAAGGTTTTTACCTCCTGCACATTTTCCCTACTCGAGAAGAACCGTACCTCCTAGGTATTGTCCCTAGTAAGAAGAGTTTTTAGCTTCCTTTAAGTTCAGGGCCCTCCTGGATAATGGGATTTAATTTCAAGTTTCCAGGACCCTCATATATAATAGAATTTAAGTTCAAGTTTTCAGGACCCTCCTGGATAATGGGATTTAAGTTCAAGTTTTCAGGACCCTCCTGGATAATGGGATTTAATTTTAAGTTTTCAGGACCCTCCTGGATAATGAGATTTATTTTTAAGTTTTTAGGACCCTCATAGATAATGAGATTTAGCGTAAGTTTTACCTCTAGGAAATAGAATTTAGTTTTCAAGTTTTCACTCTTAAGATAAGATTTAATTTTAGCTTTCAGGGCCCTCCTGGATAATGGGATTTAGCTTTTGAAAATTCTTATAGCTCTTTTGTATAACATGATTCGATTAACACTCACAGATGTTCCCGGTACCAAACTGGGGCCGAAAAGTTTCTTTTGTTTTGTTTGTTTTGTCACAATGCAGGTGTCCACCTGGAGAACAAGGGAATTCATTTAAAGTTTTAGCATCAAGCGCTCCCCTGGAGAAAAAGAGAATTCATTTCAAGTTTTAGCATCAGGCGCCCACCTGGAGAACAAGGGAATTCATTTCAAGTTTTAACATCAAGCGCCCACCTGGGGAACAAGGGAATTCATTTCAAGTTTTAGCATCAGGCACCCACCTGGAGAACAAGGGAATTTATTTCAAATTGTAAGTCAGCACAGGCGCCCACCTGGAAAATAAGAGAATTCATTTCAAAGTTTAAGCATCAGGTGTCCACCTGGAGAACAAGGGAATTCATTTTGAGTTTAAGTTGTAGGTGCCCACTTGGAAAACAAAGGAATTCATTTCAGATTTTTAAGTCAGTTTCAGGCGCCCACTTGGAGAACAAGGGAATTCATTCGAGTTTTAAGTTAGTTGTAGGCACCCACTTGGAGAACAAGAGAATTTATTTCAAATGTTAAGCCAGCATCAACTGCAGGCGCCCACCTGGTGAACAAGGGAATTCATTCAAGTTTTGTCAGTTGCATGCACTCACCTGAAGAACAAGGAGATTCATTTCGAGTTTAAGTTGCAGGCGCCCATCTGGAAAACAAGGGAATTCATTTCAAAGTTTTAAGTCAGCTACAGTCGCCCACCTGGAAAACAAGGAAAATCATTCGAGTTTTAAGTGAGTTACAGGCACCCACTTGGAGAACAAGGGAATTTATTTCAAATTTTAAGTCAGCATTAGTTGCAGGCGCCCACCTGGAGAACAAGGGAATTCATTCGAGTTTTAGGTTAGTTGCAAGCACCCACCTGGAGAACAAGGGAATTCATTTATTGTTTTAAGTCATTAGCAGGCGCCCACCTGGAGAACAAGAGAAACCATTTCAAAATTTATTTCGGAATTATTTCAAGTTTCAAGTCAGTTATAGCTAGAGGGGTAGTTTAGTAGTTTTTGGTAATTTCAGGGGTATTTTAGGAATTGGTTAAATATGCACCCATAACTTTAATTAAAATAAGAGGGGACAAGACATAATGATGGTAAAGTAAAAGGGGTGGGGAGCATAA
>MU704220.1:7949-19957 GCA_026770625.1 Nicotiana glauca
AACAGGCCAATAGTCGGAATGATTTGTGAATACGAGGAATTTGATCCGACACTGAAGGCCATTGCAGCCATTGCCGAGATAGAAGAGAAGTGAAAAAAATGGTTGCCAAGCATGGAAGTTCCCCATCATACGGGAGTCTCGGTAGCCAGTCTTGCTATCCTTTCTGCATCCGGATTATCTCAGGGTGTGATCCTGATGTTTTACGTTATTGTCTTACTTTCCGATGTAAACCCTTCTTGTTCAAAATCAAAAAAAAATCAAAAAAAAATCAAATGAAATTAGTATTTCATGTTCAGGAATGTCTCTTTTCTTAATCTTGTCATTTTTCTTATTCTCTTTTCAGTTCTGTTAAATGCATATTTCAATAACATGACATGCTTGCGGACTTCATGCCCGGATCTTGAAAGTTGTCAGACCTCGAAATAATGAGTCAAGAGCCATAATGCAAAGATGATAAGTTTGAGGAAATAGGACCAAAAAAAAAGTTGGAACAGTTGAAGGAAAATTGGTTCCAGGGTGAAAAGTTCCATACATTGCAACAAGAGTACTGCCAAAAGAGTGTGTTGTACTTGGGACACATCGAAGGAAATATCCTTGAAATAACTGTCAATACAAATACAGTCAAAAAGTACTATGTTGGATCCTCCATATAGTTATAATATTTTTCGGTTGAGATAACGAAGGCTTTCATTCTCGCTACCCAAACACTATCAACCCTTTGCAAACCCATATATACCTCTAGCAGCCTACTGGGTGTAGCAGCATGGATGACTCTGGGACTAGGTGTGCTGCATTGTTCGAGACGACCCGCAGCTAGTGTAGTTCCGTTCAGCATTTTTGTTATTTATACCATGTCTACTCTATTTCGAACAGATGTTGTATTTTATTTTCCTTATCGATAATTGCTCATGCACTTGTGACACCGGATTTTGGGATCGTTTGAAGTATTGTATGAGTTGTTTCCTTTAGTTTCCTATCTTTTAATTTCCAATGTAAACCTTGTTATCTTCAAATTCAATGAAATGAAATCAATATTTCATCGTTCATCTTTCTTTATTCCTTCTGATTTTTGTTATTTTCTCTTGTATTGCTTCTTTCAATTCTAATAATGCGGCTTTAAATAACATGGCATGCTTGCAGACTTCATGCCCAGATTCAAACACACTATCTAACTGTAAAACAATGAACCAAGAACCAGAATATAATGAAGAAGAGGCTTTTAGGGAAATAAATTGAGAGTTGGAACAATTTGAGAATAAACCTAAGCCAAACTTAAATGATACTGAGCCGGTTAATTTGGGTAGTTCTAAAGAAATTAGGGAAACCAAGATAAGCATTCACACAGATAGAAAAACTCGGGACGCATTAATCCAACTCTTTTTTGAGTTCAAAGATGTGTTTGCTTGGTCATATGACGATATGCCAGAGCTAAGTGTTGATTTGGTGATTCATAAGTTGCCGACTTACCCCAATTATCCCCCTGTCCAGCAAAAGCAAAGAAAGTTTAAATCTGATATCAGTGACAAGATTAAAGAAGAGGTCACGAAATAGTTGAAAGCAGGGTGATCTGAGTGGTTTGGTACACCACATGGTTAGCCAATGTTGTTCCAGTGCCAAAGAAAGACGGGAAAACCCGAGTGTGTGTGGATCACAGAGATCTGAACAAAGCAAGTCCTAAGGATAATTTCTTGCTACCGAGCATCCACATCCTTGTTGATAACTGGCCCAAACATGAGATACAGTCCTTCATGGATTGTTACGCAGGATATCACCAGGTGTTGATGGATGAAAAGGATGTAGAAAAGACAGCTTTTACCATACCCTGGGGCACATACTGTTACAGAGTCATGCCTTTTGGTCTGAAGAATGCTGAGGCAACCTACATGAGGGCCATGACCGCCATTTTTCATGATATGATGCACCAAGAGATAGAGGTGTATGTGGATGACGTGATTATCAAATCCAAGACTCAGGACAACCATGTTCGGGACTTAAGGAAATTCTTTGAGCGGCTACGCAAATATGATTTGAAGCTAAACCCAGCAAAGTGTGCATTTGGGGTACCGTCCGGCAAACTCTTAGGATTCATAGTCAGTAGGAGGGGAATCTAGTTAGACCCAACTAAGATAAATTCTATTCGGGATTTGCCTCCTCCGAGAACCATGAATGATGTGATGAGCTTATTGGGTAGATTGAACTACATCAGTCGGTTCATTGCTCAGTTGACATCCACGTGTGAACGCATATTCAAGTTGTTGAAGAAATATGCGGCAATCAAATGGACAGACGAATGTCAAGAAGCTTTTGACAAAATCAAGGAATATCTGTCGAATCTGCCAGTTTTGGTCCCGCCTGAGCAAGGAAGGCCTCTGTTCTTGTATCTGATAGTCTTGGAAAATTCTTTCGGCTGTGTCATCGGGCAACATGATGTAACCGGAAAGAAAGAGCAGACTATTTACTATCTGAGCAAGAAGCTTACCAATTATGAATCCAAGTACACTTTATTGGAAAGAACTTGTTGCGCTTTAACTTGGGTCACTCAGAAGCTGAGACATTATCTGCAAGCCTACACCACTTACCTCATAACCAGGTTGGATCCTTTAAAATACATATTCCAGAAGCCGATGCCCACTGGGAGATTAGCAAAGTGGCAGATCCTGCTCACTGAATTTGACGTAGTCTATGTCACCCACACGGCGATAAAATCCCAGGCTTTAGCGGATCATTTGGCTGAAAACCAGGTTGATGATGAATACCAACCTTTGAGCACCTACTTCCTGGATGAAGAGGTAAATTCAGTCGAGGCAATATCCGAAGATATTAATGTTTGTAAAATGTTCTTTGATGGAGCGGTAAATGCAAAATGCGTTGGAATTGAAGAAATCTTGATCTCGCCCACTGGTCAGCATTATCCAGCCACAACCCGACTTCGGTTTTCTTGCACAAACAATGCTGCCGAGTATGAAGCCTGCATTATGGGTATGAACATGGCAATCGACCAAGATCGGAGAATTGTTAATCATGGGAGATTCGGATCTGATTATCCGACAAGTCCAAGGAGAATGGGAGACTCGAGATGTCAAACTTATTCCCTATCGGCAACATGTGGAAGATCTCAGCAAGCGATTCAAGTCAATAGAGTTCAGGTACATCCCTCGTTGTCACAATGAACTAGCTGATACACTCGCCACTTTAGCCTCGATGTTGCCCTACCCAGGCAATGCCTACATTGATCCCTTGGAAATCCAAATTAGGGAAAGGAATGGTTAATATAATATAGTTGAGGCAGAACCAAATATTCAGCCATGGTATCATGACATCAAAAGATTTCTGAAAACTAAAGAATACCCTGAGCAAGCTAGTGGAGACAAAAGATAACCATTAGACGGCACGCAAGTGGTTTCTTCTTGAGTGGTGATGTCTTGTACAAAAGGACCTAGATCTCAACTTGTTAAGATATGTTGACACCGAAGAGGCCGAACGAATTATGTATGAAGTGCACGCAGGAGTGTGCGGACCCCACATGAACGGGTATGTTTTGGAAAAGAAAATCCTTCGAGTGGGTTATTACTAGATGACCATGGAAAAAGACTACTTCAGTTTTGTTCGGAAATTTCATCAGTGTCAGGTGCATGGTGATTTGATTCATACACCGCCCATAGAACTGCATCCCATGTCAGTGGCTTGGCCATTTGTTGCTTGGGGCATGGACTTCATTGGGCCAATCGAGAAGAAAGCCTCAAATGGGTGCAGATTCATACTGGCTGCCATCGACTATTTCACGAAGTGGGTTGAAGCAATCACTCTCAAATCTGTCACCAAGAAAGTTGTGGTAGATTTCGTGCACTCCAATATTATCTGTCGTTTTGGTATCCCTGCAACTATTATCACAGATAATGCTACAAACTTGAATAGTCATTTGATGGGGGAGATGTGTGAACAATTCAAGATAATGCATCGAAACTCTACTCATTATCAGCCTAAAGCCAATGGTGTCGTCGAAGAAGCAAACAAGAACATCAAAAAGATTTTGAGATAGATGATTCAAAGCTCCAGGCAGTGGCATGAAAAGTTTCCTTTTGCATTGTTGGGATATCGCACCACGGTGCGCACATCGGTTGGAGCAACCCCATACCTTTGGTCTATGGCACTGAAGCTGTATACCCGCGGAAGTTGAAATCCCTTCTCTCCAGATCATTGTTGAAGCTGAAATAATAGACAATGAGTGGGTCAAGACCCGTCTGGAACAGTTAACCCTAATTGATGAAAAGTGAATGGCTGCAGTCTGCCACGGGCAGTTGTACCAACAAAGAATGGCCCGTGCCTACAACAAGAAAGTACGGCCTAGGAATTTCGAAGTGGGGAAACTCGTGTTAAGGCGCATTCTTCCACATCATTAGGAAGCGAAAGGAGAATTTGCTCCTAATTGGAAAAGCTTGTATATCATCAGAAAGATATTGCCAATGGGGGCATTATACTTGGGAGATATAGAACGAAATGATCCTGAAGCAGCTGTGAATACAGATGCAGTCAAAAGGTACTATGTCTAGTCTTTCTGCAGCGACAACATTATCCGATTGGGATGAGAAGGCTTTCATTCTTGCTACCCCAAACACTCCAATCCTTTACTAACTCTTTGATCCGGTTATCTTTCTTTCATTACCCTCTTTGGAACTGGAAGATGTTTGTAAAAAAATGAAAATGAAATTACAAAAAAAATGTTTCCTTGAACTACGTTCGACTTGATCCCGAAAGGATACGTAGTCAGCCTCTCTCTCGGGTCCAGTCACAACAAAATAAAAATCCAATTTCCACCGAAAATAAAACTAGGGCAGATGTTATACCCAATAAAACTAGGGTTCGACGATGGTTTTGCCCAAAAATTCCAAAGTTGTAATTCGATCCAATTCCTTATACCCAAACCTTTTTCAAGTTCTTCCGATCAATCAGCAAAGGTTTTTAACCAAGATGAGAGAAATAAAATGAGAGAGTCTTATTGGTGAAAACCCACGGGCACCATAAGTCGACAGTGGGCAGAGAAACTGAAAAATGAGAGAGTCTTGTCAGTGAAAACTCGCAAAAGAGCACTACAAGGCGATGGCGAGAAGAGAAATGAGAGAGGTCGACTGGCGAAAACCCGCAAAGGGCACTGTTGATCGAAAACAAGAAACCTCTCACCACCATTGGTACTAAAAGAGTCCTGGCAAGGTTTCCCGGTTTTGAAACACGGGTCGCAGTGGGTTTATGAGAAGTTGGGATAGTTTGTGAGGATCGTGCATCTAGTCCAAGAAGCATGTCATGTCTATTGAATTCTGCATGCACCCCCAGATACATCCTTCTTTCCTCCCCGAAAGGGACACTTCTCTTTAAATTCATTTTTCTTGTCCTTTGTTTACTTTTCCTTGAATCTTTTTCGGTCTAACTCTGTTCCGAAACTAATGCAAACAAAAGGTGGCAAGATTGGTTTTACAGGGTCCCGCTCAATAAAAGCCAATTCCAAAGAAAGTACCCAACCTCATCAAGCGCATCGACTCAACCCTGACTAGCCATGACGGTCAATGGTCTTAAACCCAAAGTTATTGAAAATGAAAAGAAAGCCAAAGGCAAAAGCCCCAAGAGGCAGAATAAAGTGGAAGGACCAAAGCACCACACGGGTGAGCCATCATGATAAATTTTTGAAAAGTTGAGTCCCACGGTTTAGGAAAGAGATCAATCTTCAGAAGAGCTAGCAAGCAGCAAGGGTTCACACCAAAAGAATTGGGTCGAGATCAAGTTATCAGAAACAATGAAGGCCACAAAACCAACCACCGTTTCAAACTAACAATTGTTCTTTGTTTGAAAATTTTGAAATAGGTGTAATCCAAATCAACCGTGCAAGAAGCAGGTGCAACCAAAAAGAAAAAATGCGCAAGAGCTAGGAACCGTTTCGCAGCAATGATCAATCCAAAAGGGAAGTTTCCTCCAAATTCTTTCCTGCATTTTTACTAGAAGAAGAAGAAGAAGAAGAAGAAGAAGAAGAAGAAGAAGAAGAAGAAGAAGAAGAAGAAGAAGAAGAAGAAGAAGAAGAAGAAGAAGAAGAAGAAAAATCCCAAAAATCATGGTAGCATAGGGCCTCCAATCTCTAGCTGCATCCTTTCCGACATAGGACCCCATTCCCTAGTTATCCCTGGCATAATCCAATGACTTTTTTTTCTTTTGTCCCGGCATAACCCGTGGACCTTCCTGGCATAACCTAAGGACCTTTTATTTCTTTTGTCCCGGCATAACCCGTGGACCTCCCTGGCATAACCCAAGGATCTTTTTCTTTTGTCCTACCATAACCCGTGGACCTCCCTAGCATAACCCAAGGACCTTTTTATTTTGTCCCGGCATAACCCGCGGACCTCCCTGGCATAAACCAAGGATCTTTTTTCTTTTGTCCCGCTATAACCCATGGACTCCCTGGCATAACCAAAGGAACCTTTTTCTTTTGTCCCGGCATAACCCGTGGACCTCCCTAGTATAACCTAATGACCTTTTTTCTTTTGTCCCGGCATAACCCGTGGACCTCCCTGGCATAACCCAAGGACCCTTTTTCTTTTGTCCCAGCATAACCCGTGGACCTCTCTGGCATAACCCAAGGACCTTTTTTCTTTTGTCCCGGCATAACCCGTGGACCTCCCTAGCATAACCCAAGCACTTTTTTTTTCTTTTTCTTTTGTCCCAGCATAACCTGTGGACCTTCCTGGCATAACCCAAGGACTTTTTTTCTTTTGTCTCGACATAAACCGTGGACCTCCCTGGCATAACCCAAGGACCTTTTTTCTTTTGTCCCGGCATAACCCGTGGACCTCCCTAGCATAACCCAAGGACCTTTTTCTTTTGTCCCGACATAACCCGTGGACCTCTCTGGCATAACCCAAGGACCTTTTTTCTTTTGTCCCAGCATAACCCGTGGACTTCCCTGGCATAACCCAGGGACCCTCTTTCTTTCTTCCGACATAAACCGGCCAGCTTTCCGACGTAACCTGGCAATCCTCCCAATTTAGGGCTTCACTCCCTACTCCCAAGGATACACAATCCTGACTTTTATTGGTTTCAATAAAAAAAAATAGTGTAGATTTTGTTGCAAATAACTCACGAAATTTTCCTAGTAAAAACGGGGGCAGAAAAATTTCGTTCGTTTGTTTGTTTTTGGTGTTTGAGCAGGGTTGACCTCGAGGCATATGATTCGAGATGACCAAAAGAATGACTCTCAATTCAAAAATAAAGAAAATAAGAAAAGAACAAAAGAAGTGAACTCAGAGTGTTGAAGCGGAGAAAGATGCAGAATGCTCAAAATTTGATTGAAGTCACAAGCTTCGCATGTTCCTCCTTGATCCAAAAGATGAAGAATGAACTCATGGTTGCAGCTAATGTGCATCAAGATTCAGATCGGAGTGCACTGCAAGATCCAGTTATGACTCAAGATCAAGCTTCAACAGATTTATAGATAGGAATCTTGTAACTCGTAGCTGATAGGATTAGCTAGCTTAGCTTTTTATTTTCATTTTTTGTGTAATAAGGAGTTCGGCAAGCAATAGTAGCAACAACAACAGTGAAATCACAGCTTCATGGTAGTCCCAGCCACCGAAACTCCCCGAACTACACTGACTTGATTCCTTTATAGCCAAGGATATGTAGGCAACCTCGGAAGCAGGGTACGGTCAAGTCTTTCAAAAATGCTTCCCACGGAGTATTCAAATGGGCAAAAATTGCTCGTATTCGCTCACTTTATCTTTGCACGAAAACTCTTTGTGTTTCCGAGCAAAGAGGAAAAGTTGTGAGCACGTGATTTTTCTCCTACATAAATTACTCCCACAAATTCAAAACAAAATAAATTTTCCCATTATTTGCAATTTCGTAGATTTTTGTAACATTTTTCGTTAATTGTTTGCATTTGTCTGCTCATGTTAACTTTGTTTAATTAATGAAAAAATATAAAAATATGTTGCATTTGCATTTAGGATTTAATTTTATATTTTAGGATAAATTAACAAATTAGTTATTTTAAGAAATGAAAAAATCACAAAAATAGTTATTTTTGCACTTTAATTTTAATTTTGAACTTTGGTAGTTTTTCCTTTAATTTGGTTCTTAATTATTTTATGTAATTGTTATTTAGAGTTAGTTAATATACTTTGATAGCATAATTTGATTAGGAATTAATTTAGGTTTTGTTCCTCCATCTCAACCGCGGAACTGATCCCTTCCTAGTATATAAGTGTCCAAATCCCTAACCCCACCCCCCTCTTTCAGTCGTCTCTCTCACCCTCTCCTCTTCTTAAGAGATCAGATGAATCCTAGATTGCCGTTGTATTTCCCCCACCTCGAGCATGGCGATGCTACTTCCAAACACTCCCAAATTAACACCAAATAACCCCCAAGCCCCCCCCTCATTCCAAATCCCCACTCGGTTTTCTTCAAATCTCCCCAGAATCATTCGAATCTTGATTCAAAATATGAACCCTAAATCCCAAAAAGTTCATATTGGCGAGGTTTCGAAGAATTTGAGGGCGAAGTCGACCTTAATCATGTGTTTTCAGTCGAAAACACATGATTGAGGCCTATTTCGGCCAAAAAATTGAGGATCCTTTGAAGAATAGGTCGAGATTTTATCCGTTCATCATTAGGTATTCTTAGTTCTCATTCTATTTCTTGCATTTTCCTTTTCTTCTTTTTCGTTTAAACTCAGGTCTTAATCTTTTTTCCATCTCCTCTTCTCCTCTTTGTCATATGTTTGTTTTTTTTTTATTTTTATCTGTCATGTTTGCATGCTTTAGTTTGTTAAAAGTTCAGTTTGTTTGATTGTATCATTAGGAGTAATTAATCTGTTGCCTGTTTCTTTTAATTTTGGTCTCATGTTAAAGAGTTGCCATTTTTCTTCTGAGATTTCTTGTTCAGCCCATTAAGATGTTTGATTGTGGTTTATGGCTCGAATTTGGTTTCTGATAATTAAAAATGTCCAAATGAGCAAGAATCAAAGTTTAATTGTTGAGCCCAGGGCTGGCTTAGTTTTTGGGCCAGCTTGAACCATAACCCATTTGAGTTCCTAGGTAATTAACAGAGTTTCAAGGGTCAAATTAGAAAAACTAGGTAGAGGAATCTTATGCAACTAACCTAGGAAGCTTCTAGGAAGCTGGGGAGGGGGACCTTTCTGAATTTCTAATTTTTGAACTAAGGTTTCCTAAGCAAAAACCAAAATTAAAAAGGGGCAAAGTGCAAAAAACTGATCCCTTAAGGCTGCCCTAATACCTTGCCTATAAAGGCATCATAACTTGGCATTCAAGTCAGAAATGAGAAGAGATAAAAATTTTGAGAAAATCAAAATGGCTGAACAATTCTGAAACTACACTGACTTCCAGCATTTTTCTTTGATAAAACTGATCAAATTCTGTATTAGCTGGGGGTTTCTGACCTTCTTCATTAGTTAAAATTTCTGAAAGTTTCACCTCTTGCACCTATGTTGAGAAAGGGTTTGATTTTGGGTTTTTAAAGTCTGGATTTCAAGCTGTTATGGGGTCACTGTTGCATCCATACTGCTATGTTATTGTTCTGTTGTTATCTACTTCTTCTTCACCTCTTTTTTTCCTTTCAATTTCCAGGTATGCCCTTGAATTGTGATGGAATTGAAGCCTGATTGAATATGTGTAAAGATTCGGGAACTTGATTTGGAATTTAAATGAAAACACAATCTCTTATTGTAATTACTGCAGATTTAGCTACTTGATGTCATTAAATTCCCCGTACTCTGTAGTAACTTGCTTTTTCTTACACGTGTTGGTTTGTTTGTTCATGTTGTTGGTTTAAGGTTGTGTTGGTTATTTAGAATAGATGTTTAAACTCATAATGTAATGACCTGACCTGTTGTTTTGACTACTAGCCCTCCGTTCAGTAGTCGGAGGCTATGAACAGCTTCATTTCAGGTATTATGACTTGTACGCGTGGTCGGAATTGAATTTCGAGAAGTCCAGAGTTGATTTGGGAAGAGAATTCTCATTTTAGAAGCTTAAAGTTGAAATAATGAGCTAGAATTGGAATTTAGAGTAAACGACCATGGAATCGGGATCTGAAGGTTCCAGCAGGTTCGTATGATGATTTTGGACTTGGGCGTATGCCCGGATTGGGTTTTGGATAACCCGGGAGTGTTTTGGTGCCTATTGTGGAAGTTGGCATTTTAGAAGAAATTTCATAAATTTGGTTTGAAGTGCATTTCAGTGTTATCAACGTCCGTTTGGAATTTCGAGACTGTGAATAGCTCTGTATAGTGATTCTGGAGTTGGGGGCGCGATCGGAAGTGAATTCGGAGGTCCGTAGACCAATTTGAAGCCATTTGGCTAAAGATAGAAAGTTGAAGGTTTTTGGAGAGTTTGAACGGGGGGGTTGACTTTTTGATATCGGGGTCGGAATCAAATTCCGGAAGTTGGAATAGGTCCATAAGGTCAAATATGACTTGTGTGCAAAATTTGAAGTCAATCGGACGTGATTTAATAGGTTTCGGCATCGGAAATAGAAGTTGCAAACTTCAAAGTTCATAAAGCTTGACTTAAGGTGTAATCCGTGATTTTGGTGTTGTTTGATATGATTTGAGGCCTCGAGTAGGTCCGTAATGTGTTTTGGGATTGGTTGGTATGATTGGTTGGGGTCCCGGGGGCCTCGGGTGGATTTCGGGTGGTTAACGGATCAAAAATTACATTTTTAGAAGAGCTAAGTTTGCTGGTATCTGGTATTTTCGCTTCTGCGGAAAAGGGACCGCAAAAGCGACCACACAAAAGCGAAGAAGAAACCGCAGAAGCGGATGAGGGCGGGGGCAGGAAGGACCGCAGAAGCGTCCCTTAATCCGCTGATGCGGAACCGCAGAAGCGGTGGGTCTAACCGCAGAAGCGGAAAGCCTGGGGTCGTTTGGAAACGCAGAAGCGGCAAGCGGTCCGCAGAAGCAGGACTGCGGAAGCGGGAAAGGCATCGCAAAAGAGGAATTCCTGGGCATGGACGAGAACCGCAAAAGCGGCCAAGAATCCGCAAAAGCGGAACTGCATAGGCGGTTATATTTCCGCATATGCATAAACCACTGAAGGCAGTGGCCTTCATTTATTCGGGCTCAATGTCATTTTTTGCTCATTTCTCACTTCATGGGGTGATTTTTGGAGAGCTTCAAGGAGGGTTTTCACCATCAATGATAAGGTAAGCTACTCCTACATATTCCCGAGTTAAATGAAAGATTATACCTTAGAATTAGACATGGGAATTAGAGTAAATATTGGGGTTTTGGTTGGAAACCTAGAAAATTGTAATCTTGGATTTTAGCCACAATTTTGAGTATGGAATTAGGAGAAAATCATATATTTGAGTTCCTAAGGTCATGGGTAACCTCTATCTTAGAGAAATTTTAGATTTCCGGGCACGTGGGCCCGAGGGCATTTTGGTCATTTCACTAATCGGAGTTGGGAACTTGTATAATCTGAATTGTTAACAAGTGTTTTGAGTATATTCTCATTAGTTTATCGTTAATTGGCTAGTTTTGGTGCATTGTGCGTTGGATCAAGCTTTTGGAAGGATGTAGAATGCCGAATTGCGAGTCTTCGGAGCGAGGTGAGTCTCCTTTCTAATTCTGTGAGGGGAAATTTACCCCGTAGGTGAAGTAAATGATTAAGTGCTCCTATTTGTGGGGGCTACATGCGCACGAGGTGATGAGAGTCCGTGTGTAGCTACTATTATGCTATTTTCCGGGTAGTTAGGACCCATCGGCATGTTATACATGAATTAAATTATGAACCCATCAATGACTTGAATTGTTTAAACCACCTTTGATTAGTAAACAAATTTAAAAGAGATTAAATATCATTCCTGAATTGTTAAACAGAGAATTGGCTTATTTGGATAATTATTCCTCGATAAAATTCTAATTGGCTATCTGAGCATGTATATTATGTGTACCGCGTCGCATGGATGTTTCGCGAGCGGGGTAATAGATCACATTAAATTAATAAATG
>MU704220.1:29112-65790 GCA_026770625.1 Nicotiana glauca
TTGCTGCCTGGATTTATTTAAGCTATTACATGCCTCACTATGGCTCGAGATCATATTGTTAATAATGAAAAAAAACCTTAGAAATTTCCTATGAAGGAATTACGTGTTTACTTGTTTCCTCTATTTGGATAAAAATTATGTTAGATAACAAATCCACTGTTGATATGCATATTGAGAATAAATAACCGTTGGACCATTAGAGTGCGTCAAAGTTGACCATCTCGTCTCTACTCCTTCGGGATTAGGCAGGACACTCACTGAGTACACGTTGATTACGTACTCATACTACACTTCTGTGCATTTTTGTTGCACAGGTACATGATTCCTTAGCGGCCTACGGGGCGCAGCAGCACGGACGATTCGGGGACTAGGTGAGTTGTTGTATTCAAGGCAGCCCGCAGCTTTTAAAATCCCTTCTAGTAACTGTATTTCCTTCCTGTCCATTGTATTCCGGATGGATGTTGTGTTGTATTTTATGTCTTTATCAGTAGTTGCTCATGCACTTGTGACACCGGGTTTCTGGGATGGTTTCAGTGAATCTTTGTACTAATTGTTATTATTTAAGTATGAATTCAAGAAATGATCTTATTTTTATGTGAAACAGAAGGAAAAACCTTAGATTTTCAAAAGCATTAAAAGAGGAGATTAATTAGTAAACTAATTGGCTGTCCTGACAGCGTGTCTGGCGCCACCACGACCCTTAATGGATTTTGGGTCGTGACACAGAATGATGGCATTTTTTTAAGGGTTGGAACCTATCATATGAGTGGATTGTTAGACATGTTGTTGTTTGAATATGTCAAGTTAGTGTTCCTGTAGTTTGAGGTCTTATTTTGCAACTTGGAAAATTTTGCAGCATTTTTACTCAGTTAGAATTGCCATTTAAATGTTCTGTGTGAGCTTAAATTCCCTATGTTTGTTTGTGGGGATTAGTTTAGAAATTAAAATGCAAGCATGAATCTTTAATTCACCAATACAATGCGTTTTAGTAAGCTTGTAGTGTAGAACTCTTAACTAAAACAAGTAGAAGTTTTGGAAATTTCCCTTAGTTAATTAATTGGGCTCTTTTAAAAGTAGATTGGAGGTGTGCCATATTAGGTAATACAAATAGTTTATGGCCCTCCGAAATTTAGTTTGAATTCCCTTTTAAAATTGGAATTGAGATGCGCCATGCCAAATAAAATCTCAAGATGTGTGGCCCTCATTTAATTATTTCTTTTAAACCTTTAGAAATCGAGGCATACCATTTAGCGAATTTTCCGTGGCCCTCGCAAAGTTGTAAACGCGTAGTTTCTTTAGGCGCGTTATTTTAATAATTAACTTTCCTAAACTCGAGTGTGCATTTATGTGACCCAAATCCAAATCCCAATAATGTTAGATAAAATATGTTGAGAGTCGCAGGTGCATTTATGTGACGTGGTTCAAGTCGTATTTTAAATGACGTTGCAATCTTCCTTTAAAAATAATTAAATAAAGCGGTTAAAGTTAAAATTAAACCATAGGCTAAACATGTATTAAAATCAGATAATATGCCAATTATGATAGTTTAAGCGACCGTACCAGAACCACGGAATCCAGGGATGCCTAATATCTTCCCTCGGGTTAACAAAATTCCTTATTCAAAATTTTAGTTCGCAGACTTCAAAAGAAAAGTCAAATTTTTTTCGATGTGCGATTTAAAATAAACCGGTGACTTGGGACACCAAACAAGCTATCCCAAGTAGCGACTCTGAATTGAATAAATAATTTTATTTCGAATAATATCATTTAAATTGGAAAAACTCCCTTATATATTCCTTCGGGTGTGTAAAAAGGAGGTGTGACAAAACCAAGATGAAATAACGAAAGTCTAAATACAACCCCAAAAGGTGATGTCAACAACATGGCTAAATATAATAAATCACATAATAAAACTAATTCAATAAGGAAAAACACTTGAATAGTCTTCGAAGAGCAGGGCTTAATATTCAGCTAGTTCACACTCATCCATAAGTGCTCAAATCGACTACATGGCTTCAAAATGCACTTCACATGTTAATGAGGTCCAAGAAGTACCTAGGACAAAGATAGAGCAAGAAATGAGGATTTCAGCAATAAGCAGCACCGCAACAAATCAACACAGCCACTTTTGACTTCCTTAAACCATTTTTAAAACCCTAAATAGTTCAAAAATCCTTTGAAATTCTTTAACTACTGGTAACAATGAAATTAAAGACCAATTCTCAGTAATTTTTTACCCAAAATGATGCAGAAAGTTTTGTATTTTTCAGAGTATCAAAGGCTGCTCAAAATGAAGGGAAAGAGGTTTTTATATAGGCAAGCCTAAGGCAGCCCTAGCCTAACTAATCATTTCCCCTTTTACCACTTGAATTCTTGGTTGTTTTACCCTTTTTACCCTTTTAAAATATCTGACCCTCCCTTATCTCTTAACAAACCAGCTCTAGATTTAACCTCTAGAAGCTTCCTCCCAACAGAAAATGATTCCCTACCCTCAAATACCTAAAACACCCTTAACACCCTTGCAATTTACACTCAGAAAACCAACATGGGTCAAATTTGACCCATGACCGAACCCAAATGAACGGGTCCCTTTGAATTAGGTTAGAGATGACCTAGAAGCCCAATATTAAAACCCAAATCACCAAAATAAACATTGAAGTTCAGATTATGACCCAAGCAGGACTAAGGCAAATCAGAAGAAAAGGAAGAAGAAGAACACGAACCAGAATAAGGGCAAAGAAAATAAATCTGGTTCATACAATTATTTTAGTACGCTAGGTACTAATTCAAAATTGCTAACTAAACCTAATAAAATTTGGCCAAATCGGAAAATAAAACAGAAAAAATAATAAGGAAAAAAATCAATCCTAAACATGCGATTAAACTAAACAAACCATTTTAAATATTAAACTAGCCCAACAAAACTGACTAAAAAATAGAAATAAGCACAACAAGATTGGGGAAGTGTGTGCATACTAATTTGGATGGAAAACCGGGCAACCACGGAGAAATGGTGAACAACAACTTTGACGAAGTTTGGCCGGTTACTTCGACTTCTCATAGAATCCGACCGGCCTTGAAATGAGCTAAAGTCAATCGGCATCAACTCCAACTCAAATCGAACCTTAAAACCGCTTCAATTTTTGAAAAGGAGACAAATTAGGGTTTTCGATTTCAGATTTGAAATCGGGGCAAGTGGGTGAGGATTTTTGGGAAAACTCGTGGAAGGTTAGCATTTAGGGGGGTGTAAGTAGTGTAGGGTAAAAATTTGGAGGTGTTTGGAGACGGGCCACCGGCAGAGATGGTGTGGGACTTTAGGGCGCGCCAGGGTTTTCAATCTCTGAGCATAGAGACGAGAAATGAAGGGGAAGTGAAAGGAGGGGGTGGGCTAGGTTCGGACATTTTTATATGGGTTGGGTAATCAGTTCCAGACCGTTAGATCACTTAGGATCAACGGTCAGGATGAGGGGGAGGGCTAGACGGCGTTTCTTGGCTTGGGGTAGGGCTGGACCGGGTTAGAAATTGTTGGGCCTGGGCGGGTTGGACCAAAAAATTTTGATTGGGCTTTTGCATTTTGTCCATTACAACAGCCCTATTTTCTTAATTCTCTTCTCCTTTTTCTTTTCAATTTCCTTTCCCTATATTAATTAATTAAAACTTAAGTTAAAACTCCTAAAAATAATTAATTTGGAAAAAATTAAGCTGATCAACCACTAATATATTTATAAAAATTAATTACTCCTAAATTAAAAGGGAAACTACAAATTTAAAATTAAAAGGCTAAAATTGCAAAGTAAGTCAATTTTTTGTGATTTTTATTTTTTTACAAAACAAATAACTAATTATTTAATCTTGGAACTGTACACTAAAATCTAAATGCAATGCATGATATTTTATACTTTTTTTATGATTTAAATAAAATAAACATGCACAGAAAAATGCAAACAATTAACAAAAATCCTACGAAATTGCAAAAAATGGAAAATTTTTATTTTCTTGAATTTATAGGAGTAATTCACATAGGGCAAAAATCACGTGCTCACAATAACTATTTTACATCTTCCATGGAAGACTCCCTAGTTCTCTATTTGCTCAGAAGATTACAGTGGAGAGGGAAGAGAAAGAGGTCCCCCTTTCTAAGAAGGTTTTTCCCCTTATATATAGTTATGGAATCTTTGCTATGTGTGCGGTTCGATACACCTTCATACTAAGTCCGCTTTTGTCGTCTCATGAGCGGTGTTTTTGACTTGGCGGATATTGTGAGTATGGGATTTGGAGTAAACCATGTCGTCTTCCACTGTCTCGCCTCTTGGATGGGATTTTGGTTGGATCGACTGTAGCGAGATTTGTATACTTTTTGTCGGAGAGATGTCCGACCGCTTTTTGTTGGGTAGTACTAAACTGTTTGATATTTTTATAGCTGCGAAACTACCCCCTGCACATGTCAAAGGTATCCGCGAGTGGGTGAGTGTCATCCTTCCTCATACGGCGGGGGTCCGCACATAGTCGACCTTCTATGAGAAATATAGAAGCAATCCCCTTACAGGTGAGTGATATCATTTTTTTTCTCCATTCTTCCCGTTTTCATTTTTACTTGGTTTCTTATATGTTGTTCGTCAATATCAGGGAGCGTGCCGAGAGCAAGGGCTCTTACACTAGATTTTTGCCAGCCTACATTGTCTGTTCGCCCTGTTTCAGTGTCTACTGCTCGACCTTCATCGAGGGCTGATTCATTCGAGTCTATGGTTGTGGCCATACCTACGGAGACCACCCCTCAAACTGAGATTCCGACCCATGTCACCTATCCAGCTGGTGAATCCTCCCATGCCGAAGAAGGAGAAGGTCCGTCCAAGAGTAGGTGAGTGGAGTTCGAGGCAATGCCTCCGACTGTGATACATCTAGAGGAAGATTCTCCTTTGATGAGATCTGGGGAAGGGGTTGATACCATTCCACATATTGAGACGGAGCCAGCCATTGTATCTGCCCCATCGATGGAGATTTTTGCCGCTGTCACTGATCAACAACCTGCCTCAATGGGGGGTCAAATTTCTGAGGTCGCTATTGTTATTTCGGACGGGCCTTCATACTCGATGCCTGGTCGTGCTTCCTCATCACCACCGGAAGGGGAAAGGGTGTCATAGTCGATGACTACAAATTGTAGTCTGACCTCGATCCCGATGATGTTAGGATGTTTGAAGAGGGTCTTACCTGTTCGATAGTTCATGCGGGAGGTCTGTCCCGTATTCTTGAGATCTCATCGGATATTAATCTCCTGGTGTACATGGAGGACCTGGTGCCGCAGTTCGACATTTTATGTTCTGCTGATATTGACCTGATGACCGAGAACGAGGCTCTTCGAAATGTTCCTGATATTGACCTGATGACCGAAGTGGCTGCTATGGGTTTGAGGATACGTTTCGCTTTCCTTTCCTTTTCCTTTAATTTCTCTGGACGATATGATCTTGACCCATCTTTTTGTTTTTTAGACGTACATGCTGGAAATTGAGAGTGCTCGTAGGGCCGAAATTTTGGCCAAGATTTTCCTAAAGATGTTGGAGAAGTATCGGCGCTATCACAATAAGTGTCGTGAAATGCACAGGCAACTGATGGCAAACCCTTTTGCTCGATCCCTCGGCGAGGAACTGGAGAAGAGGGACCAGTAATTGATGGAGGCTATTCGCCAAAGTAGCATGGTTGAGGAGCAATTTTGTGCGAAGGACGAAGAGCTTGAGGTAGGCAAAGGGGTTGCTTCAGAGTGTGAACATCTTCAAGGGAAGCTGAGGTCGATGCAGTCTGAGATAGATCAGAACCTTATCAGGGTCGAAGTAATAAGCGCGGAGTGAATGGGAAAATTGGCCGAGTTGGAGAGACAAGTTGTCGGATTGGAAAGTATCGAGATTGCTTGGTCATCGGCTTCGTCAAGGGCGACGGCTCTGGAGAACACTATCCGCGTCCTCCAATCCGAGAGGGAATCGGAGAGGGAGATAACCACGGTAAGGGAGGTGAGGCTCGAAGAACGCATCGGAGAGATCGAATGGGAAGCGTCGACCTTAGGTCAATGGGTCACTACTTTGGAGGCCGAAAAGGAGCAACTGTTGGCTCAAGTCGAATCTTCCTCCGCCACTGTTCCCTGCCACTTGCACGAGCTTTGGGTTTATGCTGAAGCCCAGCCAGACATATATAAGAGTCCGTGGGAGGCGGGCAGTGTTATTGAGGACGCATATGAAGGAGCATAGGTGAAGTCACGAGAGGCTCGTGTTAACTATGGATATGACTCTGCGACGCTAGAGGCTGATGACGGTGCGGATGATGAGGGGGGACTTCCTGGAGATGGTGCCGAGTGAAAGAATTGCTATCTTTGTCAATTTTTTGGTTATTGTTTATTGTTTTTTCCTGGACTCCGTTGATTTTAGCTGTATGTAATCAGCGGCTGTTAGCGCAGTAACTTTGTGTAAAGAGGGATTTTCCTTTGTCATATGCTTTCTGTATTTCTTTTCTCGTTTTGCTCTTCATAATTTTGGTGCCAAGAAGTAGATTCCCATGTGATGAGTTCTCGAATCTAAGGTAATTTTATGTCACTTGGGTTGAGTAAGACCCTGATAACAGTTTTGATTGATGGGACAATGCTTTTGGGCTTGTGTCGAGGCACTATCCCGTCATAGCCCGAAAGATATCCAATTTTATTTCTAATAGCAACCTTAGCCGCAGGGATGTTACTTTCGAGCCTCGTCGGAGTAATATCCCATCATGAGTCCCAGTTTTCTTTAGCGGTAGCTTTGGCCTTAAGGGTGTTATTTCAAAATTTCGTCAAAATATCAACCGTTGTTGTTCGATCGAGGTTGAACTCTTAAAGGCCCTTGGACTTTAGGGTGTTATTCAGAAATTTCATCAAAATATTAAATCGTCTTTGTTCAATCGAGGTCAAACTCTTCTTTTCGGCAAAGGCCCTTGTCCTTAAGGGTGTTATTTCGAACTTTCGTCGAAATATTAACCCGTCGTTGTTCGATAGAGGTCGAACTCTTCTTTTTCGCGAAGGCCCTTGGCCTTTAGGGTGTTATTTAGAACTTTAGTTGAAAGATTAACTCGTCGTTGTTTGATCGAGGTCTCTCTTCTTTTTGGCGAAGTCCCTAGGCCTTAAGGGCGTTATTTCGAACTTTCGTCGAAATATTAACCCGTCATTGTTCGATAGAGGTCGAATAATTTTTTTTGGCGAAGGCCAATGGCCTTTAGGGTGTTATTTCGAACTTTTATCAAAATATTAATTTGTCGTTGTTTGATCGAGGAACTCTTCTTTCGGGCGAAGGCCCTTGGCCTTAAGGGTGTTATTTCAAACTTTCATCGAAATATTAACCCGTCGTTGTTCGATCGGGGTCGAACACTTCCTTTGGCAAAGGCCCTTGGCCTTTAGGGTGTTCTTTCGAACTTTTATTGAAATATTAACCCCCCGTTGTTCGATCGAGGTCAAACTCTTATTTTTGGCGAAGAACCTTGGCCTTTAAGGTGTTATTTCAAACTTTTATCGAAATATTAACCCGTTGTTGTTCGATCGAGGTTGAACTCTTCTTTCTGGTGAAGGCCCTTGGCCTTAAGGGTGTTATTTTGAACTTTCGTCGAAATATTAACCCGTCGTTTTTTGATCGAGGTCGAACTCTTCTTTTTGACGAAGGCCCTTGGCCTTAAGGGTGTTATTTCAAAATTTCATTGAAATAGTAACCCAGCATTGTTAGATAGAGGTCGAACTCTTCTTTTTGGGAAAGGCCCTTGGCCTTAAGGGTGTTATTCGGAACTTTCGTCGAAATATTAACCCGTTGTTTTTTCATAGAGGACAACCTCTTCTTTTGGAGAAGTCCCTAGGCCTTAAGGGTGATATTTTGAACTTTCATCGAAATTATAACCCGTCATTGTTCGATCGAGGTCAAACTCTTCTATATGGAAAAGGCCCTTAGACTTAAGGGTGTTATTTCGAACTTTTATCAAAATATTAACCCCTCGTTGTTCGATAGAGGTCGAACTCTTCTTTTTGGCGAAGGCCCTTGGCCTTAATGGCGTTATTTTGAACTTTTGTCAAAATATTAACTCGCCATTGTTCGATCGAGGTCGAACTCTTCTTTCTGGCACAGGCCCTTAGCCGCAAGGGTGGTATTTCAAACTTTCGTCAAAATATTAACCTGTCGTTGTTCGATCGAGGTCAAACTCTTATTTATGGTGAAGGCACTTGGCCTTAAGGGTGTTATTTTGAACTTTCGTCGAAATGTTAACCCGTCGTAGTTCGATCGAGGTCGAACTCTTCTTTTTGGTGAAGCCCTTTGGCCTTAAGGGTGTTATTTTTAACTTTCATCAAAATATTAACATGGCGTTGTTCGATAGAGGTCGAACTCTTCTTTTTGGCGAAGGCCATTGGCCTTTAGGGTGTAATTTCGAATTTTTGTCAAAATATTAATCCGTCGTTGTTCGATTGAGGAACTCTTTTGTCTGGCGAAGGCCCTTGGCCTTAAGGGTGTTATTTCGAACTTTTGTCAAATGCTTTCTAATAGCGACCTTAGCCGTAGGGATGTTACTTTCGAGCCTACACCGGAGTAATATCCCATTGTGAGTCCCAGTTTTCGTCAGCGATAGCTTTGGCCTTAAGGGTGTTATTTCAAAGTTTCGACAAAATATCAGCCGTTGTTGTTCGATCGAGGTTGAACTCTTCTTTTTGGTGAAGGCCCTTGTCCTTTAGGGTGTTATTCAAAACTTTCATCGAAATATTAACCCGTCTTTATTCAATCGAAGTCAAACTCTTCTTTTTGGCGAAGGCCCTTGGCCTTAAGGGTGTTATTTCGAACTTTTGTCAAAAAATTAACCTATCGTTGTTCGATAGAGGTCGAACTCTTCTTTTTGGTGAAGTCCCTTGGCCTTTAGGGTGTTATTTAGAAATTTCGTCAAAATATTAACCCGACGTTGTTCGATCGAGATCGCTCTTCTTTTTGGCGAAGGTCCTTGGCCTTAAGGGTGTTATTTCGAACTTTTGTCGAAATATTAACCCGTCATTGATCGATAGAGGTCGAACTCTTATTTTTGGCGAAGGTCATTGGCCTTTACGGTGTTATTTCAAACTTTTATCAAAATACTAATCCGTCATTGTTCGATCTAGGAACTCTTCTTTTTGGCTAAGGCTCTTGGACTTAAGGGTGTTATTTTGAACTTTCGTCGAAATATTAACCCGTCGTTGCTCAATCGGGGTCGAACTCTTCCTTTTGGCGAAGGCCCTTGGAATTTAGGGTGTTATTTCAAAATTTCATCGAAATATCAACCTCTCGTTGTTCGATAGAGGTCGAATTCTTATTTTTGGCGAAGGCCCTTGGCCTTTAAGGTGTTATTTCGAACTTTTATCGAAATATTAACCCGTTGTTGTTCGATCGAGGTCGAAATCTTCTTTCTGGCGAAGGCCCTTGGCCTTAAGGGTGTTATTTCAAACTTTCTTCGAAATATTAACCTATCGTTGTTCGATAGAGGTCGAACTCTTCTTTTTGGTGAAGGCCCTTGGCCTTAAGGGTGTTATTTCAAAATTTTGTCGAAATAGTAACACGGCGTTGTTCGATAGGGGTCGAACTCTTCTTTTTGGCGAACGACCTTGGCCTTTTGGGTGTTATTTCGAACTTCTGTCGAAATATTAACCCCCCGTTGTTTGATCGAGGTCGAACTCTTATTTTTGGCGAAGGCCCTTGGCCATTAACGTGTTATTTCAAACTTTTGTCGAAATATTAACCCGTCATTGTTCGATCGAGGTTGAACTCTTCTTTCTGTTGGCCTTAAGGGTTTTATTTCAAACTTTCGTCAAAATATTAACCCGTCGTTGTTAGATCGAGGTCAAACTCTTCTTTTTGGCGAAGGGCTTTGGCCTTAAGGGTGTTATTTTTAAATTTTGTCAAAATAGTAACCCGACATTGTTCGATCGAGGTCGAACTCTTCTTTTTGGCGAAGGCCTTTGGCCTTAAGGGTCTTATTTCAAACTTTCGTCGAAATATTAACCCGCCGTTGTTCGATAGAGGTCGAACTCTTCTTTTTGGGGAAGTCCATTGGCCTTAAGGGTGTTATTTCAAAATTTCGTCGAAATATTAACCCATCGTTGTTCGATCGAGGTCGAACTCTTCTTTCTGGCAAAGGCCCTTGGCCTTAAGGCTGTTATTTCGAACTTTTATCGAAATATTAACCCGTCGTTGTTCGATAGAGGTCGAACTCTTCTTTTTGGAGAAGGCCCTTGGCCTTAAGGGTGTTATTTTGAACTTTTCTTAAAATATTAACCCGTCGTTGTTCGATCGAGGTCGAACTCTTCTTTCTGGGGAAGGCCGTTAGCCTTAAGGGTGTTATTTTGAACTTTTATCGAAATATTATCCTGTAGTTGTTCGATTGAGGTCGCACTCTTCTTTTTCGCGAAGGCCCTTGGCCTTAAGGGTCTTATTTCAAACTTTCATCGAAATATTAACCCGTCGTTTTTCGATAGAGGTCAAACTCTTCTTTTTGGCAAAGGCCTTTGGCCTTATGGGTGTTATTTCGAACTTTCGTCAAAATATTAACCCGTCATTGTCGATCGCGGTCGAACTCTTCTTTATGGCAAAGGCCCTTGGCCTTAAGGCTGTTATTTCGAACTTTTATCAAAATATTAACCCGTCGTTGTTTGATAGAGGTCGAACTCTTCTTTTTGGCGAAGGTCGTTAGCCTTAAGGGTTTTATTTTGAACTTTTGTCGAAATATTAACTCGTCATTGTTCAATCGAGGTCAAACTTTTCTTTCTGGAGAAGGCCCTTAGCCTTAAGGGTGTTATTTTGAACTTTCGTCGAAATATTAACCCGTCGTTGTTTGATCAAGGTCGAACACTTCTTTCTGGCGAAGGGCCTTGGCCTTAAGGGTGTTATTTTGATCTTTCGTTGAAATATTAACCCGTCGTTGTTCGATCGAGGTCGAACTCTTCTTTTTGGCGAAGCCCCTTGGCTTTAAGGGTGTTATTTTTAACTTTCGTCGAAATATTAACCCATCATTATTCAATAGAGGTCAAACTCTTCTTTTTGGCGAAGGCCATTGACCTTTAGGGTGTTATTTTGAACTTTTGTCAAAATATTAATCCGTCATTGTTCGATCGAGGAACTCTTCTTTCAGGCGAAGGCCCTTGGCCTTAGGGTACTATTTCGAACTTTTGTCGAAATATTAACCCGTCGTTGTTCGATCGTGGTCGAACTCTTGTTTTTGGCGAAGGCCCTTGGCCTTAAGGGTGTTATTTCAAACTTTCATCGAAATATTAACCCGTCATTGTTAGATAGAGGTCGAACTCTTCTTTTTGGCAAAGGCCCTTGGCCTTAATGTTGTTATTTCGAACATTCATTGAACTACTAATTTGTCGTTGTTCGATCGAGGTCGAACTCTTCTTTCTGGCGAAGGCCCTTATTTCATACTTTCGTCGAAATGTTAATCCTTCATTGTTCGATAGAGGACAAACTCTTGTTTTTGGCAAAGGCCTTTGGCCTTAAGGGTGTTATTTCGAACTTTTGTCGAAATATTAACCCGTCGTTGTTCGATCCAGGTCGAACTCGTCTTTCTGGAAAACCCTTGGCCTTTAGGGTGTTATTTCATACTTTCATCGAAATATTAACCCGTTGTTAGTCCCGTTTTTTCAGAGAGTTGGGTATCTTCTGGGGGAGTTCCAGTATGCCTGATTTTATTTGAGCTGGGAATATGGTGTCGGAGATAGGAAGATGATGTTGCTTTTCTCGCACTCATTTTGCGCTCCTTTTAGAGTTTTCCCTCATTAGCCTTTTGATCTTGGGGAGTTCTCCCCCGTTGGCCTGGTCTTTAAATCCCTGTGATGGATTTTTCAAGACTCCTTCTTAGTGAGGGAGGGGGTATCACTCAAGGGGTATCATTTCCTAGGAGTTGGGTTCGTCTGGCAGATGATATTTCGGTTGTTTTGTAGCAATTGCCTACTCTTTAGTTGGGATGTTTCCTCACGCGCTTGCCCGCGCGATGCTTGCATTATTTTTAGCAAACAGCAGAAGGTGGATATGTGGCGTTACTCGCTTTGATTGGAATTTCATTGGTTGATGGGGGTGATATTTTTTGAACTCGATAGTCGTATTCGGCTCCCTCCCCCCCCCCCTTTTTTGTGCATTCATCCTATGTGGGCTAGGCTTATTTTGGCTGGCTCGTGGGCTGCCTGGCATGTGAGGGAGGATGTTGGTTGCAACCTCTGCTTGTGTATAGCATCATGATCTGGGTTGGCGTGCGAGGTTTACTTATCATTAATTTTGGTGGGTGATCGTGTTTTCGATTTTTGATCTGTAGCAGACTAGGAAGCTTTCACTTAGAAATCCCCACAGACGGCGCCAAATTGTTTGACCCAAAAGATATTGAAATATTTTTTATTAAATCAATTAAAGAAGATAAGGAGTTAAATCTTATTCAAATATAATAAACTCTAAATCTATAAGCAAATCAAAAAATAATGCACAAGACGAAACAATAGAGATCAATCCTATTGATATTTTTCATTTCTCCTCCATCGGTGGAGATACTATTTTACATCTTCTATGGAAGACTCCCTAGTTCTCTATTTTCTTAGAAGATTACATTGGAGAGGGAAGAGAAAGAGGTCCCCCTTTCTAAGAAGGTTTCCCCCTTATATATATTTATGGAATCTTTGCTATGTGTGTGGTTTGATGCATCTTCATACTACGTCCGCTTTTGTCGTCCCCTAAGCGTTCTTTTTTGACTTGGCGGATACTGTGTGTATGGATTTGGAGTAAACCATGTCGTCTTCCACTGTCTCACCGCTTAGATGGGATTTCGATTGGATCGACTATAGCGGTCAAATTTTGACCAATACAGTGATAAACTGATAATTACAAGTAACTGCGCCTAAGTATGAAATGTGTCGTGGTGTTCTATAGAATTGTGCATATGTAGAAATAATAGACTCGGGTTATCATAGTATGTGATCTCTGCCGTGTGTATGTTTGCAGCTGCTCAATAAAATGGGATTCATTTTGTATCTATTGACAGTACTATAACAACAATAACAACAACCTAGTAAAATTTCAAAAGTAAGGGGTCTGAGGAGGGTAGTGTGTACGCAGACCTTACCCCTACCTGGAGAGGTAGCGTGGCTATTTCCGATAGACCCTCGGCTCAAGCAAAGGTGGCAAGGAAGAAAAAGGAAGAAGTAGAAGAAAGAGGGCAAAGAAATAAAGAAGAGGGAGACAAAAGACAGTATGGAAATAGGGGAGAAAAAGTAGCATAAATTAGTAACAATCAGGGAGCAACAATTTCGAGTAAAATGAGAGAAAAAGTAGCATCAAATAGTAACAGTTAGGGAGCAACAATTTCCAGTAGCAGTTTTCAAAAAAACAATCGACGTGTTAGATAAGTACCAGATACACTAAGAAACTAAAGGAAAGTATCTTTCAACTAGCAACAAGAATACTACTAGTACTACTGGTAAACCTAGGAGAAAGTCACAACTACCTATCAACCCATCACCTTTGTTACACCCCAAGTTTTCATACGTGAGAGTACGTCGTAAGTCATTGATGTAAGCTTGGAAATGAGATTATATTTGAAATTAAATAAAGTAGGTTAATCATGTTACCTTGGAGGTTACAAATATTTAATATCATAAATAACGAGTACCAAGAGGGATGGAAATCTTAGAAGCTAAACCAATTGAAGAAAATAAGTTTCGTCGAAAGTCGACAAGTTTGGAATGTTATAACATGTACTTTGGGGTGAGACTAGGGTTATTAACATGATAAGAGGGTTATTCTATGATTTATTTTAGTCGTATGATATTCATTTCTACATTTTGAAGGCAAGCAAGTTGTGGAACAAGAGTTGGCAAAGGTCATCACAAGTTACATTCATAAATTTGCTGAAATTTAGGTCAAATGTATCTGAGAATTTCTCCAAATACACTTGGAATAATGAGGTGATCTACCTAGCAAATTGAAGATCTACAAGTTTCTAACTCATTGAACCATTTTTCAATATGACATCGGAGTAGAGAGATATTCGTATTTTCGCGAGACCGCACAAGCAGCTCCCAATGGGATCCACTTAGGCGGTGGTTGACCTACTTAAATTTATAAACGATTTGGACGCCTATATTTGCTCATTTTTCAACTAAACTTCGTCTCCTAACCCTCCTAAACATATACCACAAGGGTTTGAAGTGATTCCAAAGTGATTACACCATATTTCAACATCAAAACTTAGTTCTAGTGAAGAACAACACCTCTTTGAGGTTGTGTTGTCATTGAGGATTGTTGTGGGCTGTATTTGGATGAAATTCCAAGTTGTTGCTGCTGTCTAAGGTGAGAATAACAGCCTACTAATTGTTATTAAGCTTTCTTGTATGTTGGTTAAGTTTTTAGGATGATAAACTACAAGATAATACTTAGATTAGCTTAAGTACTTCTATGGTGTTGTATTGCCATTGAGGGTTGTTGTAAGCTGAATATAACTTGGATTTCGACTTGAAGTTACTGGTAGGNGTTACTGTAGGAGGTATGTGTATTGTGTTCTTTCATGTTCTTAAGGATATCTTGATGTTGATTAAGTTAAATGGATGGAGTAGATATGAACTAGTGAATAAAGTTACTAATTGAAGATAGTTGGAGTTGTGGATTGTTTCCTTTGTTATAAATATATGGTATAAGGATGGAATAATTGATGAATGACTTCATTATCATGTTAATGATACTTTTAAGTTAATGTAAGAAGTCTATAAGGGGTGATATGGGTTATACGGATTTCAATTAGAGCTTGCCGCTCATCGTGAAGTAGTTGTGACTTGTTGTTATTATATGGTGTTTTATTATTGACATTTATATGTTGATGGATTTCTCTGGTTGTTTTTGTTGGTATATGGTATTGGTGTAGGCCCTTGATACAAGGGAGATGCTGCCCAAATTTACGTAAACGAGCTACTAGCTTAAGTTATAGACTTAGCCTTTGCTCAGTACTGATTTTGAATCTCCTTATACTATGATAGATTGAGTTGACTTGTTTGAAGAGTTGCTTGGAAGGGATTAAGGACTCAATGGGTTTAAGGTATGTTAAGGCACTTCCTTATTTCTTTTGGCTTGATTCAATGTGAAATGAACGTCAAACGATATGCTATCTCATAACGAATCTACTCCTAGCAACTAAGGTTGTCCATGTTGTTCTTTCCTTATAAAGTTATTCTAAGCATGTATGTTTGATGCTTGAATTCTATTGAGGTTCATACTGATGGTATGATGTCCATAATGTTAATAGAAGGTGCAATGAGCATACGTCACTCCGAAAGGTTTATAACGTGATTCCATGAGTCCAGCATGCATTATGTATGTATCTACTTTACTCTACCGAGACACACTATAGTCGGCCGGGTACGACACTTATTGTGCAACCACAGATCAGTTGGGTTTATCGAGCTCCACATGGCCGAGTACGATACTACCGATCCTTGTGATGGCCGGATATGTTTTTACTCCAAACAAATCATTTTTTTTCATTGTGCATTCTGAACTGGACCTTTTAGGTGATCTTAATCATCCCTAATTCCAACCTGTTCCTCTCAAAGTTTTCTCTACTCAGTGCTTTAGTGAAGATGTCAGCTATTTGTTTATCAGTAGCACAAAATTCTATTGAAATCAATCATTTCTCATAGTTATCTCTTAAGAAGTGGTGTCTAACATCTATGTGCTTAGTCCTCTTATGATGAACAGGTTCTTTGTCATACTTATAGCACTAGTGTTATCACAGAATATTGGAATACATCCCACTTCTATTCCAAAGTCTACCAACTATTGTTTGATCCATAGTAATTGAGCACAAAAAGAAGCAGCAGGAACATACTCAGATTCAGCAGTAGATAGGGCCACAAAAATTTGCTTTTTGGTAGCCCATGACACAAGACATGAACCAAGGAAGTGTGCTATACCAGAGGTGCTCTTCCTATCCACTAGAAAACCTGCATAATCAGCATCAGCATCAGCATATCCTACTAGATCAAAATTACTAACTTTAGGTTACCAAAGACACAGTTTAGTGGTTCCTTTCAGATATCTAAGTATCCTTTTGACAGCAGTCAAGTGAGACTCTTTAGGATCTGCCTGAAAACGAGCACAAAGCCTTACACTGAAAACAATGGCAGGTCTACTAGCAGTGAGATACAAGAGTGAACCAATCATACCCCTATACAACTTTTGATCAACTGATGAACCAGGTTCATCCACATCTAATTTAGTGGCAGTTGCAATGGGTGTGTCTATTTCCTTAGATTCCTCCATTTTAAACATTTTTATTAGCTCTTTTGTATACTTCTGCTGATGGATCATGGTTCCATTTATACTTTGTTTGATCTGTAAGCCTAAGAAGAAATTAAGCTCACATATCATGCTCATTTCAAACTTACTCCCCATTAATTTTGCAAAGTCCTTACTTAGCTTATCAGTGGTAGCCCCAAATATTATGTCATCAACATAAATTTGCACAACAAGGAGATCCTTACCTTTTTTCCTTAAGAATAAGGTACTATCAATTTTACCTCTCTTGTAACCATGCTCTAACAGGAATTTTGACAGTCGTTCATACCATGCTCTTGGGGCCTACTTGAGTCCATAGAGAGCCTTGTCTAGCTTGTACACATGCTCAGGACATTCCTTGCTCTCAAACCCTGGAGGTTGCTTTACAAATACTTCCTCTTTCAGGTAGCCATTTAGGAAGGCACTTTTGACATCTATCTGATGAAGAGTAAATTCCATATGTGCTGCAAAGGCTATGAGAAGTCTGATTGTCTCTAGTCTTGCAACTGGGGCAAAAGTCTCATCATAGTCTATGCCCTCCTCCTGGCTGTACCCTTGGACTACTAATCTTGCCTTATTTCTTGAAAATATTCCATCTTCATCAAGTTTGTTCCTGAAGACCCATTTTGTACCAATGACTGATCTGTCCTTGGGTCTTGGTACTAGATGCCAGACTTGACTTCTTTCAAATTGGTTAAGTTCATCCTGCATTGAATTTACCCAATGTGCATCCTGCAAAGCTTCAATAACATTTTTAGGTTCAATGATAGATAGAAAAGCATCAAAGGCACACAGATTCTTTAATTGTGCTCTGGTTTTAACTCCATATGTTGGATCGGTGAGAATGTTCTCAATGGGATGAGAACTTTGATATTTGTGAGGTTTCACAACCATCTGTCTTCTGCTAGAGGTTTCTGCCATTTGCTGAGGAATAGGATCATGAACAGGTTCCTTTAAGGAATTTATTTCAATTCCTCTTTGACTAGTTCCCCCTGTCAGGTTGCCCTGTATGGAAAAACCTATTCCTTCTATTGGTGCCACTTTGACCTGAGTTGATGCTTCAGTCAAGTCCTTTATCAATCCAATGGCTTTATCTTCATGTTCCTGTCTCTCAGAAAGAATGTTAGTTTCATCAAATACTACATGCACACTTTCTTCTACATACAAAGTTCTTTTGTTAAGCACTTTATATGCTTTGCTATGAAGAATATCCCAAAAATACTCCCTCATCACTTCTGGGATCAAACTTACCTAGGGAGCCTTTTCCATTATTGTGCACATAGAACTTGCAACCAAATTCCTTGAGAAGGGATATGTTTGGTTTTTTCCATTTAAGTAACTCATAGGGAGTCTTCTCTACCAGAGGTCTGGTCATGCATCTGTTGATTATATAACATGCAGTGTTTACAGCCTCTGCCCAAAAGCTGTGAAGTAATTTACTAGAAAGTAGCATGGTTCTAGCCATATCCTCAAGAGTTCTATTCTTTCTTTCAAATACTCCATTTTTTTGAGGGGTCCTAGGGGCAGAGAAATTATGATCTATACCATTTTCATCACAGAATTCAGCAAACTTGGAATTTTCAAATTCAGTTCCATGATCAGACCTAATGGAGGCAAGTTGATTTCCTAATTGTTTCTGAGTTTTTCTAACAAGTGTAGAAAATATGTCAAATGCTTCATCTTAGGAGGTTAGAAATAGAACCCAAGTAAATCGAGAATAATCATCAACTAGCACCATTACATATCTCCTTCCACCTCTGCTCATGGTTCTCATTGGACCACATAGATCCATATGGACCAGTTCCAACGACTTGGTTGTACTTACCATTTTCTTGCTTTTGAAGGATGATCTTACCTGCTTCCCCCTTGCACATGCCTCACAAACTTTGTCTTCCTTGAACTTGATATTATGTAGCCCTATCACCAAGTCCTGAGAGACTAATTTGTTAAGCTGATTTAGACTAGCATGACCAAGTTTTTTGTGCCACAGGAGGGGATCATTAAACAACACACTCAAACAAGTGAGTTCATTTTTTGAAAGAGTGGATAAATCTATAATGTAAATATTGTTAACTCTTTTTCCCTGTAAAATAATCTTGTCATTGGTAAGGCTAATCACAAAGCATTTGGTGGAGGTAAAAGCCACAAGGTTACCTCTGTCACACAATTGTGACACACTTATTAGGCTATATTCAAGCCATCTATCAGGTAGACATTCTCTATGGAATGAGAATCTGTTTTGCCTACTTTACCAACCCCAATGATCTCACCTTTCTTTCCATTACCAAAGGAGACATTACCTCCTTTTAAGTCCTCAAGTGAAAGGAACTGGTCCTTGTTCCCAGTCATATGTTTTGAGCAGCCACTATCCATATACCATATTTGGCTCCTCCCTTTCACTTGGACCTGCAAAAGGAAATCAGGGGTTAGTCTTAGGAACCCAAACTAGTTTGGGTCCCTTTCTATAAGCAAAAGGATGAATAAAATTCCTTCTTGCCCATCCAGGAAGCTTACTTTTCTCTTGAACAAAGGCTTTGTTCTTTTGACTGGCCTTTACTTTTGCATTACATTCATTTTTGTAATAACCAGTCTTGCCACAGTGTGTACATATTTTGTTTTCAGGAAGTGTGAGGTACTTGCTTTTAGGGTCCCATTTTGGTGCTTGAGTCCCATAGCCAAGTCCTCTCTTGTTGCTACTGTGATGCTCTTGCAACCAGGAGAGCGCATCAGAGGCCTTGTTCCATTTGCAGGTTCTATCTAATTCATGTTTCACTTTTCCTAGATCGTCTTTTAGGATTTTAATTAATCCATCCTTGTTATACAATTCATCCTTCATTTTACCTAGGTTTTCTTCTAGAGTGAGATATGTGTGATCAACTTTCTTGTTTCCAGTTCCTAGTTTCAATTTTAAGTTTTCGGACCTCAGTTCTAGGACATTGTTATCAAGTTCAAGAACCTGGTTCTTCAACTCTGCATTTGTGTTATCACTCTCATTTGCCCTAGACTCTAGAATTTTGCATTTTTCTTTTAGGATCACACATTCCTTAGACAGAACTTCCTTCTCATTGTTAATTATCTCAGACTCATCAATGAAGTCTAGTAATAGCTCAGCCAATTTTTCTTTAGACAAAAATTTTATCTTGTCTTTGAGATGAAGAATACTTACCTCTTGTTCATCATCTGATTCTCCTATGGCCATCAATGCTTGTTCTTCTTAAGCTTCATCCTCCGAGTCTTCATCTGAGGTTTCTCCCCAACAGCAACCATAGCCTTTGTTAAACCTTTGTTTCTTTCTGGTTGAACCTGTTCCTTCTTCATGTTCCTTCGTTCAACTCTTTCTTTCTTCCACTCAATTTCCCATTGAGGGCAGTTCTTAATCATATGATCAGTCTTACCACACTTGTAACAACCCTCATTGGTTTGTTTCTCAGGAGCTCTTGTCTTGTTGAAGGTTGTACTTTTTGAAATCTCTAGTGATCATAGCCACCTCATCATCTTCCAGATCTGAACCTTCAGTAATTCTAAGGGCTAAGCTTCTCTCCTTCTTGGGTGTATCCACATTCATGGTTTGACTTCTCATTTCATAAGCAGTAACATTTCCAATCAGTTCATCCAGTCTAAGAGTAGCAATATTCTTGGATTCCTGGATGGCAGTGATTTTGCTTTCCTATGTGACTGGCAGAACCCTTGTCAGAATTTTCTCAACCTTGTCTTCTTCAAGAATAACCCTTCCAAGAGACTTAAGTTCATTTGTCAGAGCAGTGAACCTAGTATACATCTCTTGGATAGTTTCTCCTTCCTTCATAGTAAAATTCTCATATTGAGAATACAGTAGTGTTCCTCTTGATCTTTTCACTTGAGGTGTTCCTTCATGGGCCACTTGCAGAGTGTCTCATATCTCCTTAGCAGTTGTACAACTTTGGATCCTACTGTATTCATCTGGACCTAGTCCACACACAAGCCATTTCTTGGCCTTAGCATTTTTCTCCCACTTCCTCAAGTCTTCAGCAGTACAGTCAGCCCTTATCATTGGCACATCAACTCCTTCAGTATTCTTCTTTGTGGTTGCTAGGGGACCATCAGTGACTATATCCCAATGTTCATAGTCTTTCCCTATGATGTGATCTCTCATCCTGTTCTTCCACCAAAAATAGTACTGACCATTGAAAAGTGGAGGCCTAGCAGTGAATTGCCCTTCCCAGTTCCCAGGTGGTGCACTAATGTTGATCTTCTCCTAAGGTGTTAGCCTCTTCAAGGATAACCTGCTCTGATACTATCACGCCCCAAAACTGAGGGACACGACAGGCGCTCAACCGGAGGACCCCAGTCAAGCGGACTTGGAATTGTCTTTCCTATCCCATGCGTTACCCCTTGATTCCAATATACATTATTCTTTTGAAATAGAAATTTAAGACTTAAGCATAAACTTACAACTTGAGTTCATTTCTACTTTTTATCATTTCCAACATTTGATACCAAATACTTGCAAAAATACATACAACATTTACCAACGTGGACTACGATTCCGAACTGTACGGTTACTACCCAAAATACTTTTATACACCACCCACATTGTGTCTACGGAGCCTCTATGAATACTAGGAACTCAACCAATACTTGATGGCGACAAGGCACCGACTATACCTTACAATACACAATAAACTCAAAAAAAGGTGGCATGAACCACACATGACCCCAAGAGGAAGTGGGGATCACCAATACAGCTGACGGAAAGGTGGAGGAGGTGCTACTATCAGTGGACTGGAGTACCTACTATAGAACCACCTACAATCATAACAAGAATGTAGCGCCCCCTGCAAAAGGGACGTCAGTACATTTGAATTGTACTAGTATGTATGAACAAACTTTACCCTAAGTAAACTCAAACCATACACAAGTAACGATCAGTAATAGAATCAACAATCAAATAAACATGAAAGGTACAATCAAGCCAAACAAGTTTACAATCTCTCTCCTGTTTCCCCTTCAACATTTTCACATCAATGATTTCACAATCTTTTTTATAATTTCATTTCAATAGTGATTTCGATCACTTTTCCACCCTTATTACCTCGGCCACCCTTATTATCTCGGCCACCCTTATCACCACAACCCACACCTTATTACTTCGTGTTGCGGCGCGCAACCCGATCCCACCGAACAAGTCACAATTCACAAACATCACAACAACAACAATTCACATAGAACAACAACAATAATTCTCAAAGAGCAACCACAACAATTCACAAAAACTTCTGTAGCCATCGATACCATTTCCATCATATTCAACAACTCATATGCAATTTAAGTCACCACAATAATTACCCACAACAAGCCAAATATGTTATTATCACAGTTGTTCCAATTGCATCATTTACGATTTCCTCCCATCATTTATTTCTCGGCTCTTACCACATAACACTTTCACAATCACATTTGGTTTATTGCCAATTACTTACATCATCATATTGGGAAAACTTAACCAACAACGTTCAAGACATATTAATAACAAGAATTCATGAAATAGGCCATCTTGCCTTAACACCCGTGAAACAACCAAAATTCACACATAGTTCACATAAATAACACATACCAATTTCTCGTACTCCAAACAATGTGACTTTACAAAGGCTAAAGTTAGCCATACATACCTCAAATTCGCCCCTTAATGACACTATAAGGATCTAATACAATTAAGCAACTTCAATCTACAATATAACATTCAATAGGGCCAATATTAGTAATAAATTCTATAACTTATGTCATTTAGGCATATTATCAAACACCTTGCAGGTATAGATATTTACACCTCATAACTATAGTATTGGTCCATCCAACTATCACCATTAACCAACAATTCACTCCACCATCATTCCTAACCAATTCATACTCCTAACATCACATGTGTGATCAACATTCACACCCAACCAATAAAATTCTATCAAATAATCACCTTTAAATCCCTATCATGATTATGTATTTAAATTGGGAATTTATGGCCTCCAATCACCATACCATGAGTTACCATACTTAATTCATACTCATATTTCCATAATAACTCCATATATGTAAGTCTAAGGGTAAAAGATTACCTCTTGTAGACCAAATCTTGAAAGACAACTTTGGGGTGTTCTTGAGGTTTTGCAGAAATCCTATGAAATCCAACCAAAATCATGTTGTAACTAGTAATTGAGAAGTAAAATCAACATGAAAACACACTTAAAAACTTACATTAGGTTTGCAATTTGATGCCTTGGTCGAGTTGGGGTGTAGAGAAAGCCCTAAGCATGAGAGATATCTCAAATTCTCTTATTTCCGGTCTTTAGAGGTATTTAAAGGTCTCCTACTAGCGTGTTCGCGCGTATGTTCGAGCGTGGGAAGCAGAATACTTCGCAATATGCGCGACTTCGCGCTAGTGGTCGCGCTAGTGACACCTGCCGAGTAAAATGGTCATAACTTTCTGTATATACCTCCAAATGACAAACGGTTTATTGCGTTGGAAACTAGACTCAAAGGGCTTTAATTTGATAGGTTGTGAATCACACAACTCCTTATATAACTGGAGATATGATTGTCCAAAATGAGGTCTTGTGCGCACTCATTTACAACTTTCGTCTAATATGAAATTTTCAAACTTGGCTTAGACTTAGGCATCTCCTTAGACCCCAATTCACTTATAATAAGACTTATACATTTATTACCATATCCAATTGATATCCATTATATCATTAATCCTCGATTTCACACAAAATAAAATAATTAGCCTACCTTGGCACCTCGAAATCTTAAATTACTTAGCAAAACTTTTCGGGGCTTTACAGATACCAATTGATGTTCTAAACTTCAATACCACAAAGGGGGGGGGGAGATAATTTGTGTGGTACCCAATTTTCGCTCTAGAAGAACCTGGATCTTCTAGGTGTACTTATTACTACTATTTGCGGAATTAAAAGTGCATAAAATAAAAAAATACAGAGATTTTTACGTGGATAATACCTGGATCAAAAGGTGAAAAAACCACGACCTACTACTCAGTAGGATTTTTCCAAACTTCCACTAAAATCACCGAGCCAAAACAGCATTTACAAAAACTCTTTGTAAACCTAAGGATTAACTCTAATCCCATTGTGGCACACAGTCTCAACTGTTGCGACAACTTCAAGTTAACTCTAACTTGAAAACTCTACGTACCTAATACAATTGCTTCTAAATAAGCTGAAAGGTACAATGTAAAATCACCTACTACAATTGAACTAGAATAAAAGATAGACACATGAAACTCTTTATGGATCTGGTTCTTCAATCTGGTTCATGTAGCTTCAGGTTTGCACACTTGAATTACATACGAACTGCTTGCAAAAAGCCTTGCTATTTTGCTCTCAATTCACGTTTAACTTATGCGTTTTTGTGCAACACATGTAAAAGAGAATATTCAATGTTATTTAATGAGTTAGTAATCAGAGTTTGATTGAGACTCAAGCTGATATTCCATCGAAAGTTGAGTCCTTGAACAATACAAACTCCAACCCTATCCTTGATCCGGATTGTGTTCTCTTCACATAAGGAGACTTCCTCTTCTTATCCAATATGCAATCTTTTCTATCAGTTCAGGAGATATTGCTGCTTGATCCTTGAGACTTATCACCTTCACGTGCATCTCACATGTATAGGTTTATAAACACTGTGTCTCAGATGATGGACATGGTCCATGACGGAGTTTATTTGTCATTCTTCAAAACTTCACCTGAACTTGGGCCAACACATACACCATGGCATCCTACCCTGTGTGTGTCGCGTCAGCACATCCAACGCTAGGGAAAACAAAAATGGACTAAGGGTCGATCCCTGATGCAACCCCATCTCCACAGGAAAATATTTCGAGTCTCCTCCCGTAGTCCTCACCCGAGTCTTAGCACCATCGTACATGTCCTTAATCTCCATAATGTACGCTACCAGAACTCCGCTAATCTCCAAACATCTCCATAGCAGTCTCGAGAGAGGTGCTATGGAGATGTTTGGAGGTTGGCAGAGTCCTGGTAGCGTACATAGGGTGATTAAGGATATGTACGAAGGTGCTAACACTCGGGTGAGAACTGTGGGAGGAGACTCGGAACATTTTCCTGTTGATAATGTAATCTTTAATTATTTTAATGTGACCTGACTGCATAAAATTGTTAGACTTTCGGTATATGGAATTTAATTCAGTAAATATTCATGCTCGATGCCCAAATTGATACTTTATTTTTATAGTGTATTATTAGTTTTTTTTTTTTTTCAAAAGGAAAATGAGAGTATTATATTTGACCAAATGCATGAACTACATATCAACAAATAGACACTTCTTGTAAGAATATTTGGAACCTCTCAAGACCACATCACCACCCTATAATGGTATTTAAAGACAAATACAAAAAAATGGTATCGAAGATATCTTTCGGAATAAAAATGGCGACTAGATCCTTGGCTACTATGTGCCCGCTCATGGCTACACATCTACTTACATGGAGCCACTCGCTTTAAAGCATGGCCGTTACATTGTACAAGCCAACCATTACTTTGCCATGATAATGCTATTGAAATATTCCAATTACTTTGCCATGATACTGCTCTCTCTACACTAACATTGTTAATGAGTGCGGGTTATTACGGAAGAAATTGAGGAATTCGATGAGCCGGCATAATTTTAGAGAAGAAAATAACGTTGCACATGTTTTGGCTACAGTAGGATCCAAGCAAGCTAGCACCAACCACCTTGCAACATTAAGCTCTCTACCTAGGGATATTTTGAAATTGCTTCAAGAGGACAAAATTGGACCACCTAGTATTAGCCTAGTAACTACATATGTATAGCTTTCAATTTATGTGAACATATTTCCTTTTTGGTCCGTGCCAAAAAAAAATGACTCATTTCTTTATTTGGAAACAATTTACCTTTATGCAATGATTTATAGCCACACAAAATATATGTGCCTCATTTTACACTACAAGTTCAAAAGTCTTCTCTCTTTTCTTAAACTCCGTGCCCAGTCAAATGAGTTCACATAAATTAAAACGGAGATAGTATTAAATAGTTGGCTGAATTTGGGAACCTTAGTAGTATTAGTAACTTTATCCCTAACAACCCTACTAGCTTAGACGTTTCTGATAGTCGTCCCAATGGGACATCACCCCTATGTACTGTAACTAATTAAATTTTAATGAATTTTCGTCTTTCAACCAAAATCGTTCTATTGCAAAGTCAAAGAAAAAAGTCTCCTCCATAATGAGGGAGCTGAGTCCCACCTCCTAAATATTGACCAGATTATTGTGATAATAAGTATTCGTACTCATAAAGCGTCTACATACATTCATGAATCTCACCTTCAAATTTCTGAAAAAATTAGATTAGGTGAGATCAAACTTGATAAATTTTATAATTGTAATTTTAGTAAGATCTAAATACATATCTGAAATCAAGTAATCAAAACTACATTATGAAAACCAAAATCTATACAGAATTTATTTGAGCAATTAAGTGGAGGAAAGTGAAGTAGTAATCACTATATTAATTGTCTTGAATTGAACTCTCAACCATCAAGAACAACAATTACGGACTGTCTTCCAATGCTATTTACATTTTAAAAAACTTAGGTTTTAAATCGTAAATGAATTACGTATAATACAAAATTCAAATAAATACAAATGAGTGAAAAGTGAGAATTAAATATGTGTTCAAAACACCAACGTATGTCTCCTGAAAGTCCAAAACGTGGACATCATTCAGAACACTCTCCAACTCGCAAATAATTTTCAAATGCCACGTAATCTCAAATAAACTCTTAACAGATTATTTCGAAATTAATATCATCATATTTGCGTCAGTAATGACGAGCTTATCCATAACTCTCAGGAACCACGTCATCTTCATGTATATCAGAAGTTCACCCCATTTATCACCCAAGATTATGTTGAGATTAATATGATTCTTATATTCTTATAGCCAAGTTTTTTGGGCTAGAAGTGTTTTTTTTTGTTAAAAATATTTTTTTTTTTCAAAATTAAGGTGTTTGGTCAAGCTTTTTGAAAGAAAAAATATATATTTTTGAGTAGAAATAGAAGCAGAAAAAAATAATTTCTTTCCGAAATTACTTTTTAAAAAAAATATATTTTTGAGAAAAATACATTTAAAAATATTTTTTACAAGTTTGATCAAATATTAAATATTGCTTGAAAGTAATTTTTAAATTAATTAACCAAACAAATTGATTATCACCAAAAGTACTTTTTTTTAAAATACATTTGAAAAAAATATTTTTTTTAAAATAAACTGATTTTAGAAACTTGGCCAAAAAAATAATTAATCAGAGATCATATAACAATAATTTTTATTTTTGTAAAAAGTGTTTTTGCTCTTAATTCTCCCTACAGACACAAAAAGAAAAAAAGAAAAAAGGAGTTCACCCCATTTGCCTTACCATGAACCTTCACATACATTAAAAACTCTCTCCATTTCTCGTAACTTCGTCACTGCTCTGCTCACACATCTTCGTATCCTATATAAAGTTCTCAAATTCTCATTCTCATACTCCTATCAATTCACACTTCCAGAATCTTCTGAGTTCTCTCTCTTTGGCGTTCATAGCAGCAAAAAATTAGCATCAATGGCTACCCCGTAAGTCTTAGTTTAGCTTCCTCTTTTTCCTTCATTAATTTTCAATTGACCAGCTAGTTTAATTTGTAGCAAATTGTTAACAGTGATCAGCGACTAAATAACAGTATGTGGAGAAGAGTGCGTCTGAAAATATATACTAACAAGGGCAGCCGGTGCACCATGCACCATTCTGCGTTCACACACGGTTCACATGGTTTGTGTGATGTAGGCCGCATGTCCTAATGCATGCTAGCATTAATGGCTGCTTTCACAACTTGAATTCGTGATTTTTAGGTCACACGAAAATAATTTTACCGTTACTCCAAGGCTCTCCTTCTAAATTATATATTGCTCCCTCCCGTTTTAATTTATGTGGCCATGTTTGATTAGGTACGAACTCTAAGAAAGAATGAAGATTTTTGAAATTTTGGGTTCTAAACAATTGAAAAAGGGTCAGAGTATTTGTATGGTTATAAAAGACTAGAATTGGAAGTTTTAAGCTAAATTGTTTTCAAATTTAGAAAGGGTCATTCTTTTTTGAACGGATCAAAAAAGAAATAAGTTTAACTGGAACAGAGGAGTATATGGTTAAAACTTTTAAACCATTATATTTATATTAAATTTAAAAAGTAGGGATTAGAAAAGTTGTCGTGAAAATTAGTGGTTGATGCATCATTTAAGGGTTGGGAAAAAATTTACTACATTGTCCAAGGTTGTAGCCTAGTCAGGGTGAAGCTAAGTTTAATGAAGGGGTTAATTGAATCTTTTTTAATTAGAAAATTATATCGCGTAAATAGGATAACAACAAATTTTTTGGTACATATAAGAATTGTTGAATTTTCTTGACGCAAGAACTTTTTTGTGACAATGATGATTCAACAATTTACCGTCATAGGTTTAGAGACCAGGTGTGACATTCTAGTGTTTTTCTGAATCTTCTTGTTACAAGTGTCGGTTATGTACCTAGTGGTTAATGAAATGGTGTTTTTGCGGCCTAGTGTTTAATGAAATGGGTAAAAACGTTCAAATCCCAGCTCGCAGTTAAAAGTTATCACCTTTGTACAAAAATAGGTAGCGGCTGATACAACAGGGCGTTATAAATCTTGTATCTTAGTAATGGTTGTATAGGTATGTATATGTAATTGTTGAATTTTCACTTGGCTTTTGATATGGGCATTGATGGGTATTTTGTTTGTTTTATTTGTGTAGAAGTGTACAAGAAGTTCTTCCACCATCACTTGATTCTACTTCTCAACCCCCGTCTCTCTTCGACGGAACTACCAGGTTTTATTTACTTCTCTCTTTTTATGGCCGATTACTCATTATTTCTTGTCTGCATTTAGAAGGAAAAAAGTGTAATTTCTTCTTTATGGTGTTGATTTATTTGAGTGGAGATTGGTGATGTGGATCTGCTGTTTTCATTTCTTGCTGAAGGTTATACATCAATTATATGTGCCCCTATGCTCAGCGTGTGTGGATTACCAGGAACGTCAAGGTTCGTTTCACTAGTTTGGCTCCGTATGGCTTATATGTTTGCACCATCTCGCAGTTTAGATGGCATTTTTTGATACCGAGAAATCCCAAGAGCTAACTGGCTAAGGGTTTTAAAAGTCGGTGGATAGTGGGCTCGTCCCTCTACCCTTCTCCACTTAAATATAAGCCTTTTGTTTGCAACAAGAATCGAACTTGTGATATACGCCTAAACCATACATCACGAGCTATGATGTTACATTATTATTATTTTTCGGAGAACTAAAGTTTTTCTTTTTGCTAAGATTGTTTAATGAACTTTGTACTTTGTAAACTATGAAGAGTAGTGACTTATAGTACTAGTATTTTTGAAATTTCCAAGTGTGCAAAGTTTGATTTAAAAAGATTAGAAATTGATGTCTGAATTCATGAAAATTAAGTGCTTAACCCTTATCCAAACACCAAAAACGAGTTACCTTGTGTTCATCTTTTTAAGTTTTTTTTTGTATTGCTTCATTTAGTCTGCCACGACTATCACCATAAGTCATGTTTTCCCGAGTTATGACTGCCCCGACTCATGCTTAATGGGGTGGGAGAAGGGTGCGGTGCCACTTGGAACTTTTAATTTGTTGATACCTATTGTTCTTCGAAAGGGAACTAATATTATTCAATTCTTGATATTTTTCTTAGTTTAATGTATGTTTTGACCTGACAATGGGATTGATTACCTGAATAAAGTTCAAAACCTTGAATTTCAGGGCTTGCAAGATAAGATCAAGTTAGTTCCAATAGACCTTCAGAATAGGCCTGCTTGGTACAAGGAAAAAGTTTACGCGGAAAATAAGGTAATTGTTGATTGTTCCGGAAACACAAAAGCTGTTTATTTGCTCGACCGTTCACTATTTATGTGTGCATACCAAGTGTAAAGCCTAGCAACTGGCCTGTAGGTTCTATAAGTACTCCTGAATAAAATGCCGGTTTGCCCCTGGCTATCGTAGGTACCCTCTCTGGAGCACAACAACAAAGTGATCGGGGAGAGTTTGGATCTAATCAAATATGTTGATAGTAACTTTGAAGGGCCATCTCTTCTGCCCGATGTAAGCTGCAATGTCCTGTTCTTGCTGTTACTGACCGTTCTTCTTCGGTTCCCCCTTTTTAAAACGAATTGGGGAGACCAAAGATTAGTTCTGAAATTGACACAAGTTTGTAAACTGGTGTAGGATCCGGAAAAGCAGAAGTTTGCTGAAGAGTTAATAGCCTATAGTGATACATTCGTCAAGGAAGTATATGGTTCGTTTAAAAAAGACGCACAGATACTGGCTGGTGAGGTTCTTTTGCTTTGGCACTTCAAAACTCATTACGTATTCTTGGTAAGAATTCCTTGTGTAAATTAACTGTAGTTCGTTCACACTTGTACTAGGAGCACAATTTGATTACCTGGAAAAGGCTCTCGCAAAATTTGACGACGGACCTTTCTTCCTCGGTCAATTCAGTCAGGTGACGACTTCTTACTGTGTAGTAGCTTTGCAGTAAAATATGCTACATAACCAATTCAGAGTAGTGTAGATATATCTTTCCAGAATATGAAATTTCATCATACTAAAGAAATTTTTGGTGTATTAGGTTGACATAGTATATGCTCCATTCATCGAAAGGTTCCAAATTTTCCTACAAGAGGTGTTTAACTATGATATCACATCTACGAGGCCGAAACTAGCCAAATGGAGTGAGGTACGACTAATATTACTTTACTACTAGATATGGACTACTATTCCTATATGAATGTTAGTGCTCTCCGAAAAGATGTATGATGGACAGGGGCAGAGCTAGTGTGTCAATTATGGGTTAGGTCAATCCCAATAACTTCGTTTCAAACCTTGTATTTGTTTAAAGAAATCCATTAAATATGTACAGAACCTAGTAACCTAAAAAACTATAATCCCAAACCCATAAGCAGAGGCAGACCTATGATTTTGAGACATCGGGGGCACCTCTCCTAAAATAGTCATGACGCATGCCAATTGCTAGCTACAAATTCAGAGAGAGATAAGTTCTAAGTTTCTGATCATAGCTTGGAGAGAAGTAAATTTGATATTTTTTAAAAGAGTGGTCTAATCAAAAGAAAAAGGGGGACTGGCGGAATCTAAAATAAAAAGGAGGAAATCTGGATAAATATAAGGCATTGCTCGAGCTGGATTCGAGCCCTAAACAAAGTCGTAGACGCCACCAGTGCCCCTAGCTAAGCTTTGTGTATGAGGGTGCCTAATTAAATATATATCCATATCCGAAGGTATAGAACCTATATATACATATATATACAGGATTTTTCCCGAGTTTAGAGGTGTCGATGACCCCTCTAACTTGCACGTAGGTCCGCCTCTGCTCATAAGCCTCAAATTCTGGTTCCGCCTCTTATCATTGAAGGTCTTTTGCAGCTGCATAAGTGTGTATGATCCACTGATAAAAGTATAAAAGCAAAGATTTTGGAGATTTACTTAATAGCGGCTCGTCCACTTTACGTTGTTTTTCGTGTATAACTGTACTTTGTGATCGCCAGGAAATGAACAAGATTGATGGTTACAAGCAAACGAAAGTGTTGGATCCCAAGAGACTGGTTGAATACTACAAAAACCGTTTTATGGTATTCATTGCGTATAAGAGAATATTATTTCTTTTGATACTCGTTTGAGCGTATAGGCTCTGATTTTTCCTATCGTTTATTTGCAGGCCTAGAATTTCAAAACGGTTTGTCAACCATTGGTGAAAATGCGAATGAAGCAAGCGCTGTATGAAGTATATCATAGAGTTCTACAGAGTTGTTGATTAGTTATAGATAAATAAATTGGTATGTGCTTTTTTTTTTTATCTGTAGAATTGTGAATTATTTTTGGTGTTTGGTGTTTATGCTAGGGACTTAGATTAACAGACATAAAATTTCATGTAATGTGATCTCTGTCGTCTGTGTTTTAGCAGCTTCTTATTGAATGTACCCATATATTTTATTAATTAATATAATTTATGTATTCATGTATTATATAATTTCTCTAAAGATTGCTATGTTTTTAGGGTATTTTTCGGTTGAGAATCTTGTTTATACAAGAAAATGCAAAATTTGTATGTTATAATTGAGTTTGTTGAGTTATATTAGGATTCTATTATGTTAATTGATTCACTTTTCATTTAAAACAGTGTAATCCTCTGTTTTTCACAGCCGAATACAGTCGAATATAATAATTTGTCCAGCTGTTATTTTTGTGTTTCGCGCCATGAATACAGTCAAATATAATAATTTGTGTAACTGTAATCTCATGTTTCACGTCATGAATACAGTCGAATATACTAGAATATAACAATTGATATTGATTAGTTGGACTTCCCTGATTCACATTTATTTTATTAATGTAATAGTTTAAATACATTTAATACATCTTATAACAAAAGAAAACGATCTACAATTTGTAATATGACAAATTATATCTATAGATATTTAATTACTACTAAAGGATAGTGATCCGGAGGGAACCGCACAAAAAAAGTTGGATATTAGCAAGTCTATATAAATTTCACATCAGGATCGTAGTAGGATTCAAGCCTCCTTCTTTACAACGGACGATAGCTTGGGTCTTGTATTTATGTGTACAAATAAATCAATGCTACATGTTTAAATAAAAATTCTACATATTTCATGTCATATTCTATTAAAATGAAGGGCAATCTATATATTATTAAAAGGAGAGGACAAATGTCTTTCCTTAAGTCAAGTGGCAGCCTGAAAAAAATACACATGACATAATTAGTTACTAATTAGTTATTTAGTTAATAATTAGTTGTTATTTTTAATTTAAATATCTACGAAAAACGAAAATAATAAAAAATAAAAAACTAATACACACACACACACACACACACACACACATATATATATATATATATCTTCTCTTATATTTCAAAAAAAAGCGAGCAGACAAAAATAGTAAACAAAGTAATATACTACCAAAAATTGGTATTAACAACGTACTAATACAAAACAATGGATAATGTAATAAAGAAAAATATAACAAAAAAGTTATTCATCGACTAAATAAGTATCTTTAATTTAATAGATATTTTATTATTTGGTATATCGTATTGACAAATTGTAACGACCCGGCCGGTCGTTTTTGGAATTTACGCCCCGATCCCCCATTTAACTATTTTCCCCAAGTTCATTTATGCTATTTTGGTTTGTCGGGACGTTCAATATTAGGATTCAGAGTGTTTTGGGACACTTAGTCCCTAAATAAGAGCTTAAGAGTTGAAAATGGTTCGTATTCGGAACAGTGTGAAGACGACCTCGGAATGGGAATCGGATGGTTCCGTTAGCTCCGTTAGGTGATTTCGGGGTTGGGAGCGTGTTCGGAATGTTATTTGGAGGCCCGTAGCTCATTTAGACTTGAAATGCCGAAGTTTGAATTTTTGGAGTTTTCGGTCCGATAGTGAATTTTTGATCCGAGGGTCGGGTTGGAATTTCGGAAGTTGTTGTAGCTCCATCATGTCATTTGGGATGTGTGTGCAAAATTTCAGGTCATTCGGGCGAGGTTTGGTTAGGTTTTTGATCGAAAGCATATTTTGATAGAATTTGAAGTTCTTAGGCTTGAATCCTTGATTTAATCGGGTTTCCGGTGTTGTTTGAGGTGTTTTGAGGATTGGTACAAGTTCGAATAAGGTATTAGGTGGTATTGGTGCTTTTGGTTGGAGTCCCGGGGGTCCCGGGATGATTTCGGATGCTCAACGGGCAAAGTTTGGAGTTAGAAGGAAAAAGTTACAGCAGGCTTCTGGTATTTTCGCTTCTGCTGTCCCGGAGCCGCAGAAGCGGAGCCGCAGAAGCGGAGCCGCATCAGCGGCTTCTTCACTGCACAAGCGGAGCCGCATAAGCGACCATCTTTCCGCATAAGCGGAATTGCCCCGTCCCAGGAGAACCGCAGAAGCGGTCTCCTTCCCGCGTAAGCGGAACCGCAGATGCGGTTTTTAGTCCGCAAAAGCGGTCCCTGCCCTCTTAAGTTGAACCGCAAAAGCGGTTATTCCCACCGTAAAAGCAAAACCGCAGAAGCGGTCCCTGGGACGCAAAAGCGAAAATCACTGGTCTGAAAAAGAGAAAATCCGAGGGTTTATTTCAAAGTTAAAAAAATCAATTGAGGGCTCGGGAGAAGGCGATTTTGAGTGGATTTTGAAGAGAAGATCTTTGGGTAACGTTGCTTTGATCCCTTCTAGCTATATTCCATCATTTCCTAGCTAAATCAACTATTAGAATTCAAATTCATGGTCTAAAATTGAGAAAAATGGGTGAAACTTCTTAGGCTTAATTTTATAATTTTGAGTGGGCATTTGACCTCCGATTTGGGAGATTTTTATATGGTTAGACTCGTGAGAATACGAGGTTTTTGAAAATGTAAAAATTATTCAATTCTGAAATGTTGGCTGGAGGGGCGTTTTGGTCATTTTACCTATTTTCGCGCCATAGCTTTAATTTCAACAGTGGAATCAGTTGTTTACAATATTATTTACGATTTATATTTTAATTGAATAGATTTGGTCCATTTGGAGTCGGATACTCGTGGCAAGGGCATCGTTCCCTAGTTGATTTCGCACCGGTTCGAGGTAAGTGGCTTGCCTAACCTTGTATGGGGGACTTCGTCCTTTAGGATGTGATAATTGTTAATTGAATGCCTTGTATGTGAGGTGACGAGCGCGTACTTGAGCTAATTATTGAAACCCGAATTTTTACTTAAATACTTGATTTGGATTCTTTTTCATATTTGTCTTACTTTACTTGCTATCATAGTCTGTGCTAGCGTAGAAGAGCATGTTTAATTGATCCAAGCTGCCTATTTATTTAAATTGTCTTAACTGTGATTACGTGGAGCATGTTAGGCCAGTATTATTTGATGCCTTGCATTGTTGTACTTAAATTTCTGAATATTTCTCTGATGTTGGTTGCGCATTTACATTGGGACTACGAATGCGGGATTCCGGGAGCTCCCCCTTGTTTGTTTACTTTTATTTTGGACTACGGGACGGTATCGCAGGAGATCCTTTGATATTGATATGAGAATTGGACTACGGGACGGCATCCTGGGAGATCCATAGGACAGTTGAGAAGAGGGCTACAGGACGGTATCCTGGGAGACCCTCGTCGGTATTCTTGTAATTTAGTTGTGTTTACTCCGCATTTTTCTGTTCTGTCTTTGTAGTATTACTATTTCATTGAGCTGTCTTATTACACTGTTGCGTTCATTAGTTCTCATCGGATTTCTATACTGTTAATATTTTGCTGCTATATTATTTTTTCCTCAGTAGGGCCCCGGCCTTTCCTCGTCACTACCCAACCGAGGTTAGGCTTGGCACTTACTAAGTACCGCTGTGGTGTACTCACGCCTCTTCTGCGCATGTTTTTCATGTGCAGATTCAGGTACCTCTACGCAGGCGCATTATCAGTAGCTGTAGGGAGCATTTCCGAGACTTGAGGTATGTCTGCCGCGTTCGCAGACCGAAGAGTCTCCCTCTCACTCTACCCTTAGTTAGCTAGATGTTATTCTGTTCTTCCTTGTTATAGACTTTCCGGATGATTAGAGCAGTGTTATGTATTATTCTTAGCCTTTGTTGCCTGTGAGTTTCCGGGTCTTTGGGATGATTTCAGAATTTAAAGTATTAAAATGTATGTGCCAGGCGGCAACTGTATAGATTACTCATGTTATTTAGCTTTTGAATATAAATTTCGCAAATGATGTTACTTCCGCAATGTGTTAGGCTTACCTGGTCGTCAAGGCTAGGTGTCGTCATGACGTGTTCACAATTGATGAACTAGGGTCGTGACAAGATGGTATCAGAGCTCTAGGTTCATAGGAGTCACGGGACACAGGCCAGTTTATTAGAGTCTTGCTGATCGGTACGGAGACGTCCGTATTTATCTACGAGAGGCAATGTAACTCTTTAGGAAAAAAATCTTCATTTCTTTTGAATTCCTTGTCGTGCGATGTTTTGACACCAATTCTAAACTTATATCTTCTATTCTTTCATAGATGGTGAGGACACGTGCTACACCAGAGGACCAGGCACCCGCGCCCCCTGCTGCTGCCGTCAGAGGCCAGGGCCGAGGTAGAGGTCGAGGACGCGCCCGAGGTGCAGCCACAGCACCCGCGCGCGCTGCCGCTGATGTACCACCAACAGATCCAGTTGGAGCACAGGCACCTGGTACACCTACTACAACTACTACTACTCCAGCGCTCCAGGAGACCCTGGCTCAGTTCATGAGCATGTACACTACTTTGGTTCATGCGGGGTTGCTTTCCCTCACTACAGCCACATCTCAGGCTAGGGGAGGGGCCCAGACTCCCGCAACCCGCACTCCTAAGCAGAGAGTGCCGATGGAGCATGTTCCAGAGGTTATTCCTGTACCGCCTGCAGCACCAGTACAGCCCGAGGACAGGTCAACTGTCATAGAGGATGAGCAGCGCAGGCTAGAGAGGTTCAAGAAATATGATCCCCCAGTGTTCAGTGGCCTGGCTTCAGATGACGTCTTGGGATTCTTGGAGGAGTATCATCGCATTCTTCGTACTATGGGCATAGTGGAGTCTAGTGGGGTTTCTTTCACCGCCTTTCAGCTTCGGGGAGTCGCCTATGATTGGTGGCGTACTTATGAGTTGGATAGTCCAGTCGAGTCTGCCTCACTGACTTGGACCCAATTCTCATACATTTTTATGAGGGAGTTTGTTCCCCAGAGCCTCAGGGATTTATGGCGTACGGAATTTGAGCGTTTGTGCCAGGGTGCTATGACAGTCTCAGAGTATGCCATCTGTTACACTAGGTTGGCCAGACATGCACGGTTTTGGTCGCCATAGTTCGGGAGAGAGTACAGAGGTTTATCGAGGGTCTTATTCCGCCCATCCGGTCCAGCATGGCCCGAGAGTTAGAGATGGATATTCCCTACCAGCAGGTAGTGAGCATTGCTAGACGGATTGAGGGTATGCTCGCCAGGGAACGAGGGGAGAGGGAGGCCAAGAGGTCTCGAGAGTCGGGTCATTACTCTGGTGCCCATACTTCATCAGTCGGACGTTATGGTAGGGGTTATTCTGGTCGCCCTGTTCATTTAGCCTTGCCAGCAGCCGGTAGTACTCCATCTCCACCAGCACCTCAGGTGCCTTATTATGCACCCCCAGTTTCTAGCGCGCCTCCTGCGCGGGGTACCTCCAGAGGTCAGTCTAGCGGACCTAGCTCCAGTCAGTC
>MU704220.1:69017-94586 GCA_026770625.1 Nicotiana glauca
AGAACATCGCTTCAGTGAAAGTCCAGTGGAGGGGTCAGCCGGCCGAGGAGGCGACTTGGGAAACCGAGCAGGATATGCGCAGCCAGTACCCTTACCTTTTTGCTACTTCAAATATGTTCTCTATGCTCGTTCGAGGATGAACAAATGTTTAAGTGTAGGAGGATGTAACGACCCGGCCGGTCATTTTTGGAATTTACGCCCCGATCCCCCCTTTAACTGCTTTCCCCAAGTTCATTTCTGCTATTTTGGTTTGTCGGGACGTTCGATATTAGGATTCAGAGTGTTTTGGGACACTTAGTCCCTAAATGAGAGCTTAAGAGTTGAAAAATGGTCCGTAATCAGAACAGTGTGAAGACGACCTCAAAATGGGAATCCGATGGTTCCGTTAGCTCCGTTAGGTGATTTCGGGGTTGGGAGCCTGTTCGGAATGTTATTTGGAGGTCTGTAGCTCATTTAGGCTTGAAATGCCGAAGTTTGAATTTTTGGAGTTTCCGGTCCGATAGTGAATTTTTGATCAGAGGTTCGTGTTGGAATTTCGGAAGTTGTTGTAGCTCCGTCATGTCATTTGGGATGTGTGTGCAAAATTTCAGGTCATTCGGGGCAAGGTTTGGTTAGGTTTTTGATCGAAAGCATATTTTGATAGAATTTGAAGTTCTTAGGCTTGAATCCTTGATTTAATCAGGTTTTCGGTGTTGTTTGAGGTGTTTTGAGGATTGGTACAAGTTCGAATAAGGTATTAGGTGGTATTGGTGCTTTTGGTTGGAGTCCCGAGGGTCCCGGGATGATTTCAGATGCTCAACGGGCAAAGTTTGGAGTTAGAAGGAAAAAGTTGCAGCAGGCTTCTGGTATTTTCGCTTCTGCGGTCCTGGAGCCGCAGAAGCGGAGCCGCATCAGCGGCTTCTTCACCGTATAAGTGGAGCCGCATAAGCGGCCATCTTTCCGCATAAGCGGAATTGCCCCCATCCCAGGAGAACCGCAGAAGCGATCTCCTTCTCGCGTAAGCGGAACCGCATATGTGGTATTTAGTCCGCAAAAGCGGTCCCTGCCCTCTTAAGTTGAACCGCAAAAGCGGTTATTCCCACCGCAAAAACGGGACCGCAGAAGCGGTCCCTGGGCCGCAAAAGCGGAAATCACTGGTCTGAAAAAGGGAAAATCCGAGGGTTTATTTCAAAGTTAGAAAAATCAATTGAGGGCTCGGGAGAAGGCGATTTTGAGTGAATTTTGAAGAGAAGATCTTTGTGTAACGTTGCTTTGATCCCTTCTAGCTATATTCCATAATTTTCTAGCTAAATCAACCATTAGAATTCAAATTCAAGGTTTAAAATTGAGAAAAATGGGTGAAACTTCTTAGGCTTAATTTTGTGATTTTGAGTGGGCATTTGACCTCCGATCTGGGAGATTTTTATATGATTAGACTCGTAAGAGTACGAGCTTTCTGAAAATGTAAAAATTATTCGATTCCGAGACATTGGCTGGAGGAGCGTTTTGGTTATTTTACCTATTTTCGCGCCCTAACTTTAATTTCAATAGTGGAATCAGTTGTTTACAATATTATTTACGATTTGTAATTGAATTGAATAGATTTGGACCATTTGCAGTCGGATACTCGTGGCAAGGGCATCGTTCCCTAGTTGATTTCGCACCGGTTCGAGGTAAGTGGCTTGCCTAATCTTGTGTGGGGGACTTCGTCCCTTAGGATGTGATAATTGTTAATTGAATGCCTTGTACGTGAGGTGATGAGCGCGTACTTGAGCTAATTGTTGAAATCCGGATTTTTACTTAAATACTAGATTTGGATTCTCTTTCATATTTTCCTTGCTTTACTTGCTATCATAGCATGTGCTAGCGTAGAATAGCATGTTTAATTGATCCAAGCTGCCTATTTATTTAAATTGTCTTAACTGTGATTACGTGGAGCATGTTAGGCTAGTATTATTTGATGCCTTGTATTGTTGTACTTAAATTTCTGAATATTTCTCTGATGTTGGTTGCACATTTGCATTGGGACCATGGATACGGGATACGGGATTTCGGAGACTTGAGGTATGTCTGCCGCATCCGCAGACCGGAGAGTCTCCCTCTCACTCTACCCTTAGTTAGCTAGATGCTATTCTGTTCTTCCTTGTTATAGACTTTCCGGATGATTAGGGCAGTGTTATGTGTTATTCTTAGCCTGTGTTGCCCGTGGGTTTCCGGGTCTTTGGGATGGTTTCAGAATTTAAAGTATTAAAGTGTATGTGTCAGGCGGCAACTGTATACATTACTCATGTTATTTAGCATTTGATATAAATTTCGCAAATGATGTTACTTCCGCAATGTGTTACGCTTACCTGGTCGTGAAGGCTAGGTGTCGTCACGACGTGTTCACAATTGGTGAACTAGGGTCGTGACACAAATAAAATGACAATTTAAATTTATTAAAGTAATACAGTCTAATAGGATCAAACGAGCCCGATCATAATTTAATTTAATTAATATTTTTTTAATATTTACCGCGCATCGCGCGGGTACGACTACTAGTTTTATGCTTAAAGATAACGTTAAGAGTAATTATGACCCAAAAGATTAATTTTTTAATATATTTCCAATAAGTTGGGGGCATTCTTGATATAGCAAATTATGCTCCTACTTTCATTTTCCCCTTATGGGAGTACATTGTTTTTCAATATTTTGACTCTCTTGAGGTCATTCTAAAATATATTTCACGTTACGAAAAAGCCTAAATTTGATTTAATTGGGCATTCTGTTATGTATTCGGTGAAACTAAAAGATAACAATTTTTGGTGAAAGTCATTTCAACTGTTTCTGTTATAATACTTTGATAGACCGAAAAATTAAAGAAATTGTGGTTGGTAGTCTATTACAGATGTTATTCAATTTATATGATCCTTCTCAAAGAACATTTGTAAATAGAACATATGAAATGGTTGTATAACTAATTTGTTCTATTCACATTGTAAGTGGGTATACGGCGTACATATAACTTTTCATAAGTGATGTCGACATTTAAAGTATGAACAAACGCTTAACTTCACGTTGCAATATGGTTTTATAAAATTAGTTCTCAGTATTCTATTTTCAATATATGGCAACTCAATAGGTTTAGTTACACCATTTTAGGTTAGATCGGAGGTTCAATCTCTGTTTTCTATATTTTTCAAACAAAAAAAACCCTAAAAAACATATGGTAACCTAGCAGGTTTCTTACCCTTGACCTAGCAAAGTTGTAGAGCTTCACCACCAAGCAGTGACGGGTGACAATGTTTGTTCAACGTGCCTTCGCCCCTGAGTATCATACACGAGCTTTACGAAGCAAGGGGTTTGGATAGGAGCGTTTTCAATATAATCTTTTTCTGTATTTGTTTGATAAGAAATGCGAGTCTGTTTTATCTACTTTCTTCATCCCCTCTATCAAAATGATCAAAAAGAAAGGCGAGCTTAGAGTTTATTTCTCGCCAAAAGAGGCATAAAATATAGTTGGAGTAAATATTTTATTACAGCAGATTAAACGTAGAAAAAGTATGTAATTATTTTTAAAATTAATTGATTAAGAGAGTTCTCAAACTTGTAATAACAATTATCTCCAGATTTTGTTAGTGCAATAGTTAACTCGAATAATTATGTAGAGACTTCGTCATAGAATGATGAAAATGGCATTAATTTGTACTCAAGGATGGAGTTCTAAGAGAACCGGACAATCTTTCTATTTGTGACATTTAAGGTGCTAAAACGTAAATAATCTTATTTTTTAAAAATTATTTAGTGATTTTTGTGAAGGCAGAGTTCTATGTTTTAGAAGTGACAAGGAGAATGTTTCTTTCACATCATTTTAAATCTGAAAGCACCCATTGTCTTTATCCGGATTTAGTATATTTACATAAACAATTAATAAAAAATTTAAATAAGTAATGAGAGAGCATCCATAGTTAAATTCTTTTACTGTCTTTGTTCGGAACTCTTTCCGACGAGTACCCATAACTTCAAATTTTGGAGTCTTTCGCATAATTTATGAAGGCCTGCCTTTCACCAAAAGTTAGAGAGAGTTATTTTGTTATATTATTTTAGTCTAATCATTTGAGTCCGAAAATTCTCATAGTGGGAAGCAGCATATTCCATGTAATTTTTAAAATTTTATTTCTTTAATCAGGACCATATAAATAAATAAGAACTTTACTTACTACAAGAAAGTAGTAGCTTAGTAAAACACCCATTTAAAATTTTCTTATTTATCCTTTTAAAGACCTAACCATTTCCTTAATAGTGACTTTTTTGTTCTCAAGTGCTCATGAGAAAAAATTTCTTTTAAAAAACTTGGCTTATTTATCTTTTTTCATTCCTCCTCATAACTACATATTCACAAACACTATTGGAACGTCATGATAGCAATACCATAACAGATATAATTATGAGAGAGTGAGATTGACTTACTCAAACGAGAGAACGCAAAAGTAACTTATACTAATGTAAAATATTGGGCCTTCCACTTGTTTATTAGTATAAAAAATGGCCCGGTCGACCAAATTTGCTAGCCAAAAATATATAAAATATGTATATTTTATGTATATAATACACATATATACAAAAAATTATACCTTTTGTAGGCTATATATTTTTGGGAGCGGACTATATATATGGTCATTAGTAAGACGGTAAGGGCTAGATTAACCAAATAGTATAACGGATGATATTATATACAATATTCAATAGTAAAGAGGTATTTTTGACCTTTTTCCTTTATATATATATATATATATATATATATATATATATATATATATATATATATATATATATATATATATATATATATATATATATATATATATATATTATCAAGTTGCTCGGAAACTTCTACTGACAATGAAAGTTTCCCATTACAGGGTCATCTTCGGGAAGCAACCAGGGTCATGGAGCTAGCAACCTCTATAATGGAAGTACGTAACAACCTTGATATATATACTTTCTTATTTAATAAGATGGGCCTTTTACTGGACCTCGAGAATCATCTTATACTTGAAACTATCTAAAAAACAAAGAGATGCAATATATTGACTAATGATTGAGGACTTGTATAGGATATAATTTCCGGAAAAGGGTCAAATTTACCCCTCTATTATAAAAAAAGGATTAAGTTTACCGTTATACTATTGATGATAGGTTATAATTACGTATTTTAGTCGCTTATTACACTCAAGTTTACTGCACTTTAATTGAGTTTGAGCTCTAATCGCTAGTGTCTTGCACTAATTGTGTGTTTTATATCTTGTAGGAGTGATTCCGAGCTATGTAGATGTTATGGAATAATTTCAAGTGATTTGTAACTTTGAAGTCTGAGTAAAAGCCCAAGGAATTAAGCCGGGATCGTATTCGGGGATCAACTGATGATAGAGCAACAAAATAAAGAATCGAGTTGGCATATTGCGCTCTATCTAGTAAAATGCACATAACTTTTTTATCAGAACTCCATTTGGGCTCCTCGATATATGGTTGGAAAGCTAACTCAAAGGGCTACAACTTTAATGTTTTACATTTTCCCAAATTTCAAACGGAACAAGGTGAAAAATACAGTCGAAACCGCAACCGCGGACCTGAGGCTAGCTGAGGCAGTACACTAGGAAGTATCGCGTCCGTACCGTACCCGAACCACTTACGCGGCCGTCCAGGCCTGAAAACATGTCCTTTTTCGCGTAGGAGAAGGCATAATTATTTGGGCCCGACCCTACTTGGTATATATACATGAAAAAATAGTATTTTGAGGGTTGGACATACTTTTGGCACAAATTCGACCTAAGGAGGCAGAGACACAATAGTAGCAAGGCGGAGAACTCATCTACGAGTTTTTCCTTCCTCTTCCTATTTTTTCATTGTTGATTATGACTTTTAGCATTGTAGTTTTACATACTATTATGAATAACTAATTTGTTATCTAGGGTTTTGATAGAACCTTTTGTAGGATAAATTTTTGTTATGTTTTTATATAATTGAGTCGTTGGATTTCTCTACTTGTTCAATTAAATGTTTATTGTTGTTGATTGAATGGTCATCGATTGACTGTAAGGTGATTGTTGAACAACATCACTCCTAATGTATGTGAGAAATTAATACAACGAGTTTAAAGGTAGGTTTAGAAATAACAAGGACTTGACGTGGTCATAATGAGCGGTTAGATAAAGCCAACTAGCGTAGTTCGAGAGAATATGTCTAGTAAATTATTGTAGTTGCTCGAGAGAGAACTACGACATCTAAAGTGCTCACGATCAGTAGAGAATACATTGGCAAAATTGTAGGAAACATAGCTAGAAGGATTCCGACATTGAAAAAATCATAACGCTAGACCTCCTTAATTTAGCCTCCTTAAATCATAAAATTGTAGGGAACATAGCTAGAAGTTAGTTGATAATTTTATCACTTTCTAGTATTTGCTAGTTAATTAGTTAGAAATATAAATCTCATTTTTTATAATTTAAAAAATTATTCAAACTTGTCTTTTTAGTGATATTAAATAGATATAGCTAAGCCTTAGTTCTCTGTGGGATTCGACTCCGGACTTTTAGATTGGATTATATTTGCAGCGATCGCTTATCCTTTTTAGGACTAGAATTGGGCGTGATCAATTATCGATCTAGAAATACCCCTAACATTATACTAGTTGATCAAATATACCTCTCATCCGTTAGAGTTGTCCAAGATGGACACCCAATCCCAGGTGGCACTGACATCTTGGTGAAGTGGACACCGGCCACAAGTGCATGAGCATCTACTAGAAGGTACAATAATAATACCACATTTGTCTGGAATACAAATTAGACAGAAAAAATTTAAATAATTCTTATGGAGCCGTTGTATGCTGCGGATCGTAACATGAGATGCAGCTCTCCGTAAATTCCCCGCAATAGTTGCACCTTTGCGCTGAAAAGACCACCAGAAAGGTGTACCTGCACAACAAGTGCAGAAGTATAGCATGGGTACGTAAATCAATTAGTACCTAGTAAGTATCTAGCCTAAGTTCAGAGAAGTAGTGACGAGGGATCGACATCGACACTTACTAGAGGTCCAATAAATTAAGTACAGTAGACAGTAACAGTAGGCATGGTAAATAAACAGTTGAAACAAATATAGGTACGTGGTACAATCCTCCTCTGAACAATAAACACAAACTCTCAATCAATTGTTACCTCATCAACCGGAGTATATATAAGATGGTCCCCACCAGATAGGTCGTCACGACTCAAACCATGAAAACTCATGGATACACTGGCTTTTGTCAAATATTATGCATAATTCTACCGAGGAAAACGATTTGATCCCATAAGAGTGTTTCATGAAGTTGCCGAGGAGAACGGCCTGATCCCATAAGAGTATTTTATAGAAATACTGAGGCGAACGACCCGATCCCATAAGAGTATTATACATGATACCGCCGAGGTGAACGACCCTATCCCATAAGAATATGATATTGTCGAGGCGAATGGCCCGATCCCATAAGAGTGTGATACATAATACTGCCGAGGAGAACAACCCGATCCCATAAGAATATGAAATAACCGAGATGAACGGCCAGATCCCATAAGAATAAGAAGCTTTAACGGGTCCTTGACCCCATTCACGAATATACGCGTGAGTTATGAAATTTAAGGAAGTTTTTCGGTGAAAACATACAACGTGGGAGAAATTCATAAGGAAAGCACAATTATTCTGCGTCTAATCAAGTAGTTTGTCAAATCACTACAATAACAAGTCTATCACTCTATGCATGCCTAGTCTCGTGTCGTAACGCAGAATAAAGTAATAAAACAAGCAAGGATAACTCAAATAGTACAATTAGAACACGGCGTGAACCTAAGTCTACCCGTATATAATCAGAAATCCTAGCATATGCACGGACACTCATCACCTCATACGTGCGCAACTCCCACAATATGTAGCACATAATAGATATAATACCTACGGGGTAAATTCTCCTTCACAAGGTTAGACATGAGACTTACCTCACTCTGAAGTTCCATAACTGGCTCCACGTCTCTCTAACACCTCAAACCAAATGCCCATCAATTTGAAACCAGTCAAACAATCATGAAAACCATTAACAATATGCTACAACACCATAATTAATTAAATTATAACAATTCTCAACTAAGCTCAAAAAGTCAACAAAGTCAACCCTCAGACTCACGTGCCCGGATTTCAAAAATTTTTAAAGATAAACATTACCCAAAATTCCACAAACTCAAATATATAATTTATTCCTAATTGCATTTCCAAAATCGTGATCAAAATCCAAAGTTATCAATTCTAGGCTTTTCTCTTAAAATCCCACAATCTCCATAATTTTTCATGTATAAATCTATATATAACTCATGTATTTAACTTGTAATAAGTGGGAATCACTTACCTCGTATGGCTTGACGAATAACTCCTCAAATTAGCTCCCCAAGTTCAGTCATCCAAGTGAAAATGAGAGAAATGAGAGCTAAGTCTCGATTTATAAGAACCCCTCTACCCAGCGATATTTTGCACCTGCGGGCACACAGTCGCACCTGCAGAAAAATCCATCGCAGTTGCGGTTCACTCTATGCCCAAGAAAATCCGCTTCCAAGAACCAATTCCGCTCCTGCGGGATCGCTTCTGTGGTCAAAACATCGCTCATGCGCACTCGCACATGCGGAGACCTTCCGCTTCTACGACTCTAGCTCGTCCAGTTCATTTCCGCTCTACTGAATATTCTTCACATCTATGGGCTCGCATATGCAGAAATTTCTTTGCATTTGCGGCCTTTCCAGCTCGAGTCAACTATTGATTCTGCGACCACCGGATCGCACCTGCGGCCAAAACCTCACTGGTGCGACTACACCAGAAGCCTTAAGCTTTAGAAATTCTTTAAGTCCAAAATTCGATCCGACTCCAATCTGATTCGCACCCGGGGCCCCTGAGACCCTAATCAACCATACCAGCGCATCCTAAAACACGATATCAACGTAGTCGAAGGTTCAAATCATGTCAAACAACATCAAAACTATGAATCGACGATTGAAACCTTTTTTTAAACTTTTAAACTTCACCGAACGCATTTGAGTTACACTTAAACATCCCAGAATGACGCCAAATTTTGTGTGCAAGACAAAAATAATGATACAAACATATTCTAAGACTCAGAACCCTAAACGAACATTGATTACACCAAAATTCACTTCACAATCAAACTTGAGAAATTCTTAAACTTTCAAAATGCCATCTTTCCATTATAAGCACTGAAATGCTCCCGGACCACCAGATACTCAACCTGAACATACGCCCAAGTCCGAAATTATCATACGAACCTATTAAAACTCTTAAATCTCGGTCTCGGGGTCATTTACTCAAAATTTAGACCTTGGTCAATGCTTCCAACTTAAAGCTTCCGAATTGAGATTTTTTTATCCGAATCAATTCTGAATTTACCGAAGTTCAATTCTGACCATACGTACAAGTCATAATACCTGAAGTGAAGCTACTCAAGGCCTCGAACCGTTAAACAATGCGTTAGAGCTCAAAATGACTGGTTGGATCGTTATATAAAATCTCTATCACGGCTGAAAACCCAACAAGAGATGTGAAGAGCAAGTATCGCGTTTTCTTCTTCAAGGGAAGAGAGCTGAAAACAATAGATATTTGAGGTGGTATAGGCGGAAGCTTCAGGTTTTTCAAAATTTTTTAGGATACTAGTATTTATAGAGATCTTCTAGGGTTCATGGGGTTAATTTGAGCGGATTTTTAGCGGAATTTTTGACATTGATTTTGAATCATGAGCCAAAACGACAGTTAAAATTGAACGCATCTTGTGGAAGTATTTGACGTGATTTCAGAAGCTTGGTCAAAATTAACGAGATTAATTTTGATTTTTGTGCGATTTGCTTTAGACCTTCCCGAAATAGTGAGATTTACATTTGAGCAAACCAAATTTGAATATGTGAAAGACGCGAATTTGGAGAAGATAACAAATTTTGCTTCAAGGAGAGAGAAATATCTTCCATGTAAAAAACTTTCTCCCTCAAATTGGTATGAACACGTATGTCCATGGCTCGGGAAAAGTTAAAATTGCATGAAATGGGGAAGGGAAGAGAGAGACATAGAGAGAGAATGAGACTAGGGTTAGCAAAATCCAATAGATTTAATTGATGGAGTAAATATTGACCATCAAATTAAAATAAGGGATGGCTCAGATTATTCTTGGTAAATAAAGTAATAAAAAAAGAGATAATTTAGGAATTCTCTAGAAGACTTGAAAGACTTAATCTTGACCGTTGGTTCAAAATGAATTTGATATGACGGAGACACGTGGAGATGTGCAGGGTCTGTGAAGGGATGAAAAAGGAGTGTTGGAAGTGTGTTTTGACCTTTTGGCGCCTACATAGCGTTGACATAGTGCTTATTTGATGCTTACAAAGTTCTTGGTAATCTCCACTCATTTCATTCATTCAGTACCTGTGATGAGGCACGACTAACAATATACGAAGGGGAAAAGGTATATTTTTTGCTTTAAATTTTTTTGAATTTGTATCAGAACAAACAAAATAATATTTGACCTTCAAAAATAAAATTAAAAATATTTAAAAACCGATAAGGCAGTAATTAATATCAGTTAAAATTTTATTAATTCAAGAATATTTTTCTCTCTATATTTTATTGTTATATTTATTAATTATTATACCACTTCCAAAAAAGAATTTTCAATATCAATTTCTAACGAGTTCATCATAAACTTCTCTAGTATTTAATAGGGTTTTCAGCATGTGCGCATAATTCCAACTACTATATTGAAAGTAATCTATACTATATTAAAAACACGAAGGCTCTTAGCAAAATATCGTTCGTCTTTTTTGTCCCGTAAAAGTAGAGTTCACATTGGGCGAAATAGTCATTCTAATTAATTTCCTAATATTTAGGAATAGTCATTTAATTATTTCACTAATATCTAAAAATAGTCATTTAATTTTACTAGAAATCTTTCCTTATTTAAAATATATAAGAACTCTTAATATATAGGACTTTAAAAATAATAAAAGTTTACCTTATTTAAATTATTTCCTCATTTAAATTAACATACTTTTCATATTGAGATAATATGAATTATATATTTTCCTTTGACGAGTGTGGAACTCACTTGAGGGACAAAGAGTAGGTTTATTATTTAAAATTTTAAATCAAAAGATTCATACGCCATTGTCTTTTTACACTTCGTGTGTTTTCAGGCTCATGATTATCTTTAGTTAGGTATGTAACTATGAAACTCATGACTAATATCAATACTAATAGTAAGATTCTCGTGATAAAGTCATCAAAATAATTAAAATGATCATATTTCAGCAAAACTTATTCGTGAGTTAAGAGAGATTATATCCAGTCAGTTGAATTCAAATACCATCACTAAATATTATCAAAACAGTAAAATATATATGCGTATAAAAATAGATATTGCAAACACTTTTATAATAATTTATCTGAATGCACAGTACAGAAAAATGTTAATAGATTTTGTACATTTTGAGAATTATATTATATGACGATCTTCATCTTTGTTAAGATAAAAATAAATATTAATTTTTTTACCTTAATTTTTATGATAATTATTTTTTTTAAAACACGTGTATTTGGGTTTAAACAACACGCATCCGATTAAATTGTTTGTATGATAGTTAAACCTAATAATATGAAATCTTTTTTTATTTTTTGTATTTTCAGTTAGGAATAAGATGAAATTCATATAATGTACTCGAGAAAATAAAATTTATTTTTTAAGGCCATGAAGAATATAATATTATTACAAGATATATTTGAGTACAAGTTAACATATTATTCCCTCATGTCGAGCAACTAAAATAATTGCACAATTTCTATACCAAAATCATGATAAGACATTAGAATAATTTTATGTAATGTACGTAATTTTTTCTTTATTAAGTTGGCCATATATTATCAATATTATCATTTTTAAGAGCTTGTGCTTTTTAAATTTTATTTTATAACTCAATTACATAGGTTAATAGTATTTGTGTATTTTCTAAAAAAACTTATACTCGCTAGCATGAAATACACGCGCAAGACGCATGCTCTAAATCTAGTTAAATTAAAAGTATCATACCTACTAGTCTTTCTACTATGTATGTATACTCGTAAACTCTAAAAAAATTCAACCTACTAGAATTACAGTCCATCAATGCTAACACGAAAAACTTTAGGTAATGTAAGCTTTCTCAAAAGCAACCTAGTAGATACATCAAGTTTCTATAATTTACGTACATCCTTATACAAAAAAGTATCTAGTAGGTTGCATACAATAGACCCATGTGGTCTACCCTAGATTCCGTGCATAACAAAATCTTAATACATCGGACTGCCCTTTAGCTACAATTTTGTTTGTCGACCATTTTGGAACTTCCAAATATCATGGGGAACTATATGTTTAACAATTTAATCTATATATTTATGTTTCTTCTTTTTAGTTTTTTACATATGTTTTTTGATAATTTAGGGTGCCGGGGGAAATCAAAACTAACATTCTCGTAAGACTCCCTCACCTTTTTGAGTATAATCATGCACTCTACCATTTCCCTTCTCATGTGTAATTGGGAGTTTTCTTTATTAAAAAAAAAAGATATCACTGGAAAGATTAAAAAGTCATAAACTTATTATTGTTACACCTAGGGGTGTACATAGGTCAGGTTGGTTCGGATTTTATAATTACCAAACCAAACCAAACCAATTGCATCGGGTTACTAAATCTAAAGATCAAACCAAACCAATAAAACTCGGGTTCTTCACTCTCGGTTTTTCTCGGGTTTTCGGGTTTTTCCGGATTTTTTTTTCCGGTAAAATCTTCGTAGAACAAAACATATAAATTGTGCTAAAAATATTTCTTTAATCCTAGTAAGATACAACTATATAAAATATTTTCCAAGAAAATAATACAAAATATGAAATGTGTCATGGCATTATACTAAAATATTCAATAATAAAGACAATAAAATTATGTAATATAAATATTGCTAATTAAAAAGCTATAATAAAAATAAACATAATCTAAAAGTAATAAGTCATGATAAAATAAATAGACTAATAAGGGAGTGTTAATCACATGACTAGACGCTAATAAAGAAAAATAAAAAAAGATTATGCATTTTTATCTGAATTATTGCAAAACAAAATATAAATATTCAATATATTCCCGTTCATAGTATTGAATTGAATGTCTTTTGTCAACATTAGTACTGATTTGATTTTGGTTTAGGCTTTTGTTAGCATTATTTAGTTTACTAATGTTAATTGCTATAAAATTTATTGGGTCATTCAAAATTCTAGGTCCAAAAATAATACCTTAAAAGATAAAATTATGAATTTTTTAAAGAAATTTTTATAAATTACATCACAATAAGTATATTTATATATTAAATATATCTAAAATTTTTATATATGTAATATCGGGTTAGTTTGGTTTCGGTTTGACTTTCTTTAGTTAAAACCAAACCAAACCAATTATGGTCAGATTTTTTTTTTCCACACCAAACCAATTCAATCCAAACTACAATCAGACTTTTTTTCTCAATTTGACTCGAATTATTGGGTTGGTGCGATTTGTCAGTTTCCTTTGAACACCCCTAATTACACCATGTTGGTGTTACTTTTACAAAAGCATGTTGTAGGAAAAGCATCTGGCATAAGAAAATCTAACCATATCTAGACATAATTTAGCTACTATGATTTTGTCTCCTTTGGAATAATGCTCCTATGCAGCACCGAAAGGAAACGCAATAATGAGGTTCGGAACAAAATTGAACCAAAAAATCTTTGAAATAGCAGAACATCACACGATTGATACAATCTTTACCTCTACATATAATCTTATAGTCTAAATAAATAACCAGAATGTACCAAGTAAATAATATTCCTTCCGTCTCATTTTATGTGAAGCACTTTGATTAAGTACGAAATTTAAGAAAGAAAAAAAGACCTTTGAAACTTGTAGTCTAAAACAAGCCTTAAACATTGTGGCTATAAATCATCTCATGGGTAAAATAAAAAGTTTCAATTTAAATTATTTTAAAGTATAGAAAGATATAATTTTTCTGGGACATACTAAAAAGAAAAGTGTAGAATTCATCCAATTGTTGTCTCTCAGTGAGACGATATTTCTTAATTTCTTGATTTAGCTTTATTTCATTGCAAAGAGCTAAACCTTCCTGAATGCATACACTAATGAGTTTAATTGATAAAGGAAAGGAGACCATCTATAAATTTGAGTACATCTCATGAATTGGGACAGAACAACTGACAAATTAAAGTTGCACAAATAAACATAACATTTAACCCCTACACACCTTCACAGACAGCTGTTCAAGTTGACTAACTATGTGTCTTTTGCAAGTGTATTGTTTCATAGCCTCAAGACAATATTTGATTTGGTTGGGTAGAATCTCACGGTGCTTACCAATGCTAATCTCGAGGATCTTCTAGACCACATAATTTGCGAATTGGTCATTGATCATAATCTATAGTGAGGGCCAAAAAATGCCCAGTGAATAAATAACTTGTGCATCATTGTTTCTAATAAAATAAGCACTTCAACATTCATCGTAGAGAAAAGTGAGAAAAAGGACAAATACTCATACACAAAAAGCTAGGCATACAGCTGAGAGAACTTCCCACCAATTGGTTTTAAAGGACAATAAAATTCATTACTATCCAGGAATCACAATTAGTTGTACAGCTCATTTTTTTTCAAACTACTTTTAGTTGTGATGAGCTTTGATAATTGTATATCAGCTCTTTCTACGGGGAGACTAGGATTAGCCAAATTTAATAGATTTAATTGATGGAGTAAATATTGATCAATGAACTAAAGCAAGGATGGCTCAGATTATTTTTGGTAAATAAAATAATAAAAAAAGAAGATAATTTAGGAATTCTCTAGAAGACTTGAAAGAAAGGAAGGAAAATTTAGGAATTCTCTAAGAGGAAGGAAAATATAGGAGTAGAGATAAGAGAAAATTTATTGATTTTTCAAATAATATGAATACTTTTATTGCTTACCAATTATGAGATTGTGGAGGATTGATAGTATCACTTATTTTATGTTGTTTTTCTTCATTTTATTCATTTTTTGGTAGACTAGAACATTTGACACATTTAAACTTTTACTAAATTGATTGTATGGTTTGATTCAAGACTAAATGGGTCTCATAGACAAATTCTCTCCAACTTTTAATAAATAAGTTTTTCACCTAAATTCTTTCAAATTGGTATCGGATCTTTAAAAATAGTATTAAGCTTTTAGAAATAAAAATAAAATTCAAAATACTAAAATATGATTAGGCATTCTAACTCGTATCTACGTAAGATTTTATTAATGCAAATTTTTTTTTTCTCTATATTATATTCTTATCAAGTTCAAGGGGCTCATATTTTTTTTACTTTTGTTGCGCTCACATATCATGCATTAATTTTTTTATGATGTTAAAAAATAAATTCTATTTGCTCAAGTGTGTGTGTATATATATATATATATATATATATATATATATATATATGAAATACGAATATATAAAATACGAAATACGAATATATTCTCTTTTATCGTTTTGATGTATGTGCCATGAGAAAAAAATCTTACTATTAATACTAATATTTTCATGAATTTTATAGTTATTATAAATAAAGGACATGATTTAATAATTAATGTAAAATTGTAATTAAGTTTACAATTTTAGATACTTGGAACTATTAATCTGATGATATTATCTTGGCGCTTCTTCAAGTTTGATCAAAAGGTGTATGTCTGATAGACTTTTTTTGGAATTCAACCACAAAGACTTGAAAAGATAATAGGATCAAAGCTCAATTTTATTGGCAGCACTTTTAATCAATATTTAAAAATTATAAAGTTGAATTAATAATAAAAAAATATTTGAGAAAATATCACATTGAAATCCGATGTTGTAGTAACATTTAATTTTAAAAAATTTGAGATTTTTACATGGATGATCTCTTTATAAAAATTATTTTCTCAACTAATTGTATTCTTCATTTATTTCACTAATAGCATATTTTATTACAAATACAGCATTATAGAAAAATAACTGGCAGTCCCTTAAATGTTGCACTCAATATTTAAGGAAATCGTTTCCAATTTAAAATCTTAAATGCCGCACCCAATATCTAAGTAAACCATTTCCATTTCAAAAGTTCAAAATGGCAGCACCCAATTTTTAAGGAAATCGTTTCTATTCTCACTTATATTTTGTAAAAAGATTATAAATTTCTCTCTCTTTCCATAAACCAACAATTACCAAAATTCTCAAAGATTTTTTTCTTTATTTCGCTCATTTATGCCATCTTCTTCTACAAGGATATTTATTCTTCAACCACACACTAAAGTGGAACTAGAATGATAAAATATAACATTAATTTAATATACTTAGAATAGCACTGTAATTATAAACTATAAAATACCATCATTATACTGTGTATATTAGTATACTAGATTTTTTTTTTGTAATTTATAGACTATTAAATATCATGTATATACATATTTATACATAATTATAATACTATATATATATATATATTCCACGTATAATTTTATTATCCACTATTATTAATATTAATACATAATCAATATATACAATGGTTGAAGAAGTAATTAATAAAATATGACATTAATATGATTTTTACTTGGTATATTATTTGGTTTACTTATATAGTTATACATGGTTTACTTGGAGTATAATTATCTATTATAATTTGTATATACTGATATTATAAATTTAGACAAAATATATTCAGCGTATATTATCGCAACTATAAGGTTATATTCTAACCTTCTGTTGTATATTAATTATATATATTATATTTCAGATTTGTTAATTTTATATTACTTTAAATAAGAACGGACAAATTATGCAATGTGAGAAATAATTAAGTACAAGTCTTTTTTGAATAGTATAACTTGATTACCTTTTCTTCAGGAAATAAATGCTTTAAATACGTGATTATGGGTGCTTTAAATAGATGTTTAAAGCTTGTTTCTAGAGAATATAATTATTTAGTTGCCATGTTTGTAATTCTTGAATTTTCTTTTTTAATTTTTGCCTATTTATATTTTTCTCTTTTTAATTTTTATGGTCAAATAGAGTTGTAAGAGTTTGCGAAAGAAAGAAAGGTATTGATGAAGCTAAGAAAGATGTAATAAGACATGGAAAGAGGAGGCTATAGGGAATGACTCTGCTTTGATATTTGGTCCAATTTCCATAATTTACTTTCTCCTCCTCCTCCTAGTAATAATAATAATAATAATAATAATAATAATAATAATAATAATAATAATAATAATAATAATAATATTATTATTATTATTATTATTATTATTATTATTAGTCCAATTTGAGAAGAGTTGAAAGAAACGAAATGATACAAATTTGGATTGGGCTCATTTTTTAGGTTTATTTGTATTTATCCATCATAGTTTTTAATATTTTAATCAGAATTTAATTTGTTTGTCTTTTTCTTATTTATTTTGAAACAAAAAAGAAAAGAAGATCAACGGATGAGTTGTAAGCTGAATTGGTCTCAAAACTCTCCTCGTTGTATTGTGCTAATTTCTTTAGTGCCATTTTTAATAGTCAATTTGATCGTTGGCAACATTGTGGCAAATGGTAAAAAATCAGAGTTGTCTATTGTCTTGCGTTTCTTTTTCAATGAATGATGAGATTAGGAGCGACAAACGGGCGGGCGGGTCGGATATGGTTCGAGTAAAAAAAGGATAATAAAAAAACGAATAAATTATCCGATCCGACTCATATTTAATGCGGATAATATGGGTATCATATTATCCATGACTTCTTGCATATAATCACTTTTGGAGAATTCTTATTCTCCCTAACTGGAGAAACCCCCAATTTAAGGCTTTACAAATGTAAAAGTTAAATCTATTGGTTGTCCATTGGTTACCAAATAGGTTATTCATTTTCTAAATGGATAATATGATTCTTATCCATATTTGACCCGTTTTTAAAAAAATTATTATTCAGCCCATTTTTTAGTGAATAATATGAATGGTTAACTGCTTTCTTTTAACCATTTTGCCATCTTAGATTGTATACCAGAAGTATATGAGCATCGAAGTTATTACCGTTGGTGTTGGTGTTGGTGTCGACGTAAGGTACCCATATGCATCTCAAGGGGTGTCCTTTCATCAGAAAATTGTTGGTTTAGCTCAGTAATTTTAAAAAAAAATATGTATATATATACTATACAATGATACCCCCTGACTTTTTGGTGAGTTTATTTCTTTATATTTTGACTCCCCTTAATAAAAATTTTGGCTCTGCCACTACCCATATGATTGTATCCTTGGTAATGTTGCAGTTATATAAAGGATTATGGTCTTCTAACTGAGAGAGCTTATTAGGAGCCGAGTTATAGCGAATACAGTTAGCATCAAAATGGTAGATGAATGGTTTTTAATTTTATCCTAATATTGGCTCTAATAGCTCAATTATCCAGTATGAACCATGATTTTTGTTATGTTATTATTATTCGATTGCTAGCATATTCTTCAAATATTACTATGTTTCCTTTACCTTGGTGTCGTACTATTTTTGTCGTTATTACTTTTTCTTTCTCCAGTATTTTCATCATAACTCCTTTTAATTTTTATTTTTTTCTTACCTGTTTTGAAAGCGGATTTCCTAAACCGAGGATATATCAGAAATAACCTTGTACCTCGCATAAGATAAAGGTAAAATTTTCGTACAATTTACCCTCCATAAATCCACTTGCGGAATTATAATGAATATGTTGTTATTGTTATTGAACCATGTTCTTCCATTATTTTCCTACAAATAAAAATTTATGACGAATAAAGAACAAAATATCTATAATTAAGATTTTGCTTCAAGTACTAAATCTTTCCCTCTCAATATCAAATTTACTTTGATTTAGAGTATATTTGGTATGAAAGAAAATATTTTTCTGTAAAATTATAATTCTTACTTATATTTTGGTGTTAGGTTAATATGCAGAAGATATTGTCATTAGAATTTCGATATATTATAGCCAAACATTATGATCTGTGACTCGGATCCTGAACCCAAAAGTTGGGCCTCGAACCCTGATCCTAGTCTTCGATAACCAACCTCATACCTTGTACCCCGACCCCTCAACCTTAGACCCCAATCCAAAATCTTGGACTCAGACCCCGAACCTCAAATCCTGACTCCAAAACCTTAGACCCTAACCTTCTACCTTTGACCCTCAACTTCGGCCTAAAACCCGACCCTTGATCTCAAATCCTGACCTCAAACTCAACCCTCACCCCCCAACTTCGAACCCTGACCTTAACCCCAAACCCCAACCCATAACCTCATATTTTGACCCCTAAACTCAATCCCAATCCTTCGATCTCAAACTCCAACCACGAACCCCGACCCTATTTTGTAAGTTGTGTTACGACCAAATGAACTTTAAATTGATTGGTATGTAATAAAAGAATACTTTACTATGACAAACCCTATGAATTTCTCATGATCCCTATGATTTTTGCATTACGCATAGCCTAGTAAATCCTTATACTTGTTTGTATTTGTCATATTGGTCATTATACTTTACAGAATTTCAACCAGACACCTGAACTCGATCAAATGTAAATTTTAAATACCTCTAACACTACGTATCGCTCATTCGCCTAACATAAAGACATATCAAATTTATCTCAGTTAAATTAATTCCACATCATTTTTAATTTTCACTAAATATTTTTTTAATAAAAAATCTAAATCTATCCCTTTTCTCCAAAAAGAAAAAAGAAACCCCACACCATCCTCTTTCTTCAATCCATCTCTCACTCTTTCACACACCACCACTATCACCATAACCAACCAATCTCTCCTTTTAGTTACAATTTTCTACCAGCTTCGTAATTTCTAATGCTACCATTACGGCGAACCACTCCAAAACCATCAATATCTCTCCTCTTCTTTTCACATTCATTGTCACTGCATGGGTCAAAATAACATTGCGAGAAGGATACGCAAACCATCATCTAAAGACGGTCATGAAGTCATAATAGTCGAGATCGAGGAGGGTCAAGACCGAGGAGTCGAAGAGAGTCACGGTCGAGTAATCAACGAGGATCATTGTCATAGAGTCGATGAGGGTCGTGGTCGAGCATTGACAATAGAGTTATAATGGCTAGTTTTAAAATTAAACTAAGAAGGGAATATTATTAGAATATTCCCTATATTTGTACTATTAGGGTTTTTTCGGAAAAAGATCCTAGATAAACAGAAGAAAGAAAGAGAGAAAAGGCATGTGATATTCATTTGTAAGAACATACTTTGACAACAAGATTCTCTCTTTCTCTCTCTCTTACTAAGAAACAAACAACGTTTTTTTACCAAGATTCTTGTCTACATTATTCTACACTTTTCACCAGATTTTGAGGATAATTCGAACATCCAAAGACTTGTCTATCTTTCATCATTGTCGTGAGGAATAACATCAAGTTCCTGCTTTATTGGGTGAACATTTCCTTTATTTGCTTGAATGCCATTTATTACTGTTCGTTGCTATTTAATACTCTACTATTACTCACGCTACTTGGAATGATTGTTATACACCATCATTACATTTATACCAGATCTGCCCAACACTAATCAAGCTTTTGTAACTCACATCTAGAAATATTATGGTTAACTAGGTTTAAACGCTTAATACATAAATTTAATTATTTGAGCCAAGAATTGCACTTTTTGGTCAAACAATTTGGCGCCTTCTGTGGGGATTTCCTAGTTAAATTTTAAGTTTCTTCTAGGTCTATTACTAATGTAAGGGCAAGAGCAAGATCTCTTTTCTTTGTAGCCACGAATCCCAACTTGTCAGGTAAGGGAAAAAAGGATAAGAATAATAAGTGACTCTCAACCAACCTCATGAACGTCATCAATGAAATCTGCGAAACAGCAGACAAGGACGTGACGCCCAATGCCTCCCCTAGGCGAGATGGTTCACCTCCCCTTCACTGCAACATTAAAAAATCTCTTGGTAAGGGAGTCTCTACATCTATGGCGGGGGAGACGACCCAAGATGTAAAAAAGCTTCTTGAGGTATGGCTAACCGACACATTAACCAGCATCCTCCATAAGCCAGCTCGGGACACGGCTACGAAAAATACAAGAGCTTGAATAATACAACCAGCAAACGAGTAGCGTAACCAACTCCCTCCTCGCTCACAGTGTCACTAATAGTGCATGTGATGACTAATAGTGCATGTGATGACACTCTGGAAGCCATTCTAAAAGGGATGGAGGAAATGAAGAATGAGAATAGAGCACTCCGGGACCAAATAAGAGAACACCAAGCAAGGGTCGATAAGATACCGGGTGCCCCTAAGCTTTTGCCGAAGAGAGATGTCGGTCGATTCGTCGAGAAACCTTATAGTGATGGCACCGCCCTACATGCCATACTAAAAACCTTTAAAGTGCCGCCCTACCTCAGGATATATGATGGCACGATCGACCCTGAAGATCATGTGACTCAGTATGTCACTATCGTAAAAGGCAATGACCTCGCCAAAGAACAAGTATCTTCCATTTTGTTGAAAAAATTCGGTGAGACCCTCACAGGAGGAGTGTTAACATGGTATTTGCAACTACCTGCGCGTTCCATTAAAACTTTTGAAGAGATGGACGACAAGTTCGTAACGGCCCATGATGGGTCCAAGAAAGATGAGGTGAGAGTGGACGACACATTTGCTATTAAACAGTCTCCGAGAGGGATTGAGGGACTTCCTCACCCGGTTCAACCGAGTAAGGATGACCTTGCAGAACGTGTCTAAAGGGATGGCGATCGCAGCCTTCCAGAACGGGTTGAGCATGGATGGTTCAAGGGCAACTATAAAGCTATTAAGTCGACTGGTGAAGTACCCCCAACCACTTGGGATGAAATACACAACGCATATTGTGCCGAGTTTCGAGCAGATAAGGACGACCTCAATGGACCAACTCATCGACTAACCTCGATACATGCTGAACCCAAAAGAGATCAAAGAAATGATACCAAGAGTGACATTGCAGCTCCGCGAACTAATTAGGGAACGACATCAACCATATGTCAAAGTGGTCGTTGTGCCCTTCTCCCTTCACGAAGAAGGCCCACCTAGATTAAAGACAGGGACTCACCGGAGCAAAAGAGGTATGCCCTCTTTATTATCCGCTCACAACTTTTGTATGTCCTGCAGAGATAGTCTATGCCCTGGAGAAGCTCGGACCAAAGGTGAAATGGACACAAAAGATAAGGTCAGATTCGAGTACCAGAAAGCTGGACACCCTCTGTGAGTTCTACCAAGAACGAGGGCACAAAACCGAAGATTGCATCACCATAAGGCAGGAGGTCATGAACATGTTACGACAAGGGCACCTCAAAAAGTTGCTAAGTGATCGGGTAAGGACAAATATTTCCAGAGGACGTGAACAATATCAAGGACCACCGAAATCGCCCTTACCAACTTGCACCATTCACATGATCATCAATTGAGGAAACAATGCTTCCATCAATAGCGTAAAGTTCATCACTAACTACAAGCTCAAATGGTCAATCACTCGCGAACGGTATGATGACTCGAAGAGAGTATCATCTTCGATAAGTCGGATACCAACGGTTTGGCTTTCCCTCAATATGATGCCCTCATTATTACTTTACGAATTTTAGAGATGTAAGACACATTATGGTGGACGATGGGAGCGGCACGTGCATTATCCATCCTCGATTACTTGCATAAATGAAACTCGAAGATAATATAGTTCCATATTGCAACACGCTAACTGGTTTAACAATGCAGTCGAACAAACCTCTGGCAAAATCACACCCCCCGTTCTGGCCGGTGGCGTCACTCTAGAAACCGCGTTCCACATCATGGACCAAGACACAACGTATAATGCCATAATAGGGCGACCATGGATACACTCTATGAGGGTTGTCCCCTTCATCTTATACCATGCTATCAAGTTCCCAACTCTATAGGGAATATTCAGCATACAAGGGGAATAACGTACATCATGAATGCTACCGCATCGCCCTAGATAGCACAGTCACTTAAAAAATGTGACGACGAGAAAAAAAGGCATAGCAATCAACAGGGTCGAGGTCGATATGTAACGATGGAGAGGACGTCATCAGAGACCCTGATATTGTCGAAGCTGCAGGATCGACTATAGAAGACCTCGACCCCATTTAATTAGACCTCAACGACCACGGCAAGAAAGCTTACATCGGTTGCAAACTTCAGGAGCCATGTAAATTCCGTCAATTCTTAACTACTAATGTAGATTTATTTGCCTTCATCCATGCAGATAAGCTAGGCATCCCGAAGGAAATCGCCACGCATAAGCTGAACGTCGACCCTTTCCACCCTAGTGAGACAGGTCAAATGCAAATTTAATTCCGTAATCAATAACGCGATACACGAAGAGGTAGAAAATATGTTAGAAAATGGCTCCATCGGGGAATCAAAGTACCCCCAGAGGGTCACCACGTGGTCATGGTTAAGAAGAAGAATGGGAAATGGCAGATGTGTGTGGATTTTATTAATTTAAACAAAGGATGCACAAAAGATTCATTCCCGTTAGCCCATATCGACCAACTTATTGACGCAACAGCCGGGCACGAACTGCTGAGTTTTTTGGACGCTTATTCAGGTTATAACCAAATCCTCATGGAAGAAAAGGATCAAGAAAAAACCACCTTCATCGCCCACCAAGGTACATACTACTACATGATCACGCCCTTCGGGTTAAAGAACATATGGGCGACTTACCAAAGGTTGGTTACGAGAATGTTCAAAGACCAACTTGGTAAGATGATGGAAGTCTATATATATGACATGATGGTCAAGTCTAAAATAAAATAAGATCACATCGACTATCTGAGAGAAACTTTCGACATACTCGGGCGATATGGAATGAAGCTGAACCCCGAAAAGTGTGCGTTTGGTGTGGCCTCAGGAAAGTTTCTAGGTTTCCTGGTGTCGTAGAGGGGGATTGAAGTCAATCCTGACCAAATCAAAGCCATCGAGGGGATACCAGAACACTTTACCAATAATAAGAAGGCTCAGAGGTTGACTGGCCAGATCGCCGCCCTGTCAAGGTTCATTTCATGATCATCGGATAGATGTCGCAAATTGTTTGTCGTACTCAAAAAGGACAGTGGCCTCGAATGGACTCAAAAATGTATCCAAGCCCTGAAGGAATTAGAAGCATACTTGTCATTGCCGCCACTATTTTCAAAACCAGAACCCGGAGAACGTCTGCTTGTTTTCCTTGCTGTGTCTGAAGTATCTACGAGCACAGTCCTGGTTCGTGAAAAAAAAAAGGGTAGCAATCTGTAAGGCCCCAAAATTTTTTTTCCGAGTAATTTAAGATTTTGCCGTGCCAAGGTAGGTTAAATTATTTTATCTCGTGTGCAAATAAGGATTTATGATATTATGGATATCAATTGGATATGTTAATAAGTGTATAAATCTTATTATAAGTGATTTGGGGTCTAAGGAGAGGCCTAAGTACAAGTCAAGTTGGAGAATTTCATATTAGACGAAATCTGTAAATGAGTGCGCACAAGACCTCACTTTGAACGATCATATATCCAGTTATATTAGGAGTTGTGTGAGTATCAACCTATCAAATTAAATCCCTTTGAGTCTAGTTTCCAACGCAATAAACCGTTCGTCATTTGGAGGTGTATACAGAAAGTTATGATCATTTTACTCGTAAGGTGTCACTCGCGCGAAATCTTGCGCGAACTTTGAAACTTCGCGCATTGTTCGCGCATCTGAGGCAGAATGCTCCGAAAAATGCGCGAAGAAATGCGCGAAGTTTCAAAACTTCGTGCATCTGGGCGAAACTTCGCGCACCTGGAAAGTTTTAATACCCCAAGACCGGTCTAGAGTGTTCCCAACTCATTTTTGGGGTTATGGCTTGCTCTCTCAAGGGGGTTTCGTCCCAAACTTCATACCTATGATCTAAGGTAAGGTTTTTAGAGTTCTTTAAGTAATTTCTACCCCTTAAACACTTATACTAACAAGGATTAATCTTCAAAATCCTTAGATTTTCCTTCAAATCCTTGAATTCTTCAAGAACACCACAAGTGGGGATTCTTAAAATTCTTACTACAAGAGGTATGTCTATCATCTCTAACTACTCTATGGTGATTATTCATGTAAGATACATACATTAGAACTCATGGGAGGGTGATTGGGATCCATAGATGCCTAACCTAGGTTATGTTGGTATTGTAGAATTGTGAGATGGGTCATTGAGGTATGATGCTTGGTATAGTAGTATTATGTAGCATGCATGTGCAAATAGAGTTGTGGGAAGATTGATGAACATAAATAGGTAAAGATTGGGCTTTGGAATGAAGGAAAATCTTGTAAAAGAGTATTAGAAATCAAGATGCCCAACTAGTGTTTGATACAATGCTGCAAGGAGCTGAAACCAAGAATGTCTTCCTAAATTGTGTTTAATTTTGCTATGTTTCAAGTAGGTTGGG
>MU704221.1:0-13389 GCA_026770625.1 Nicotiana glauca
AATCTGCCAACTTTTCTAAGTCCAAAACACCCCGATACCACCTCTGAATCACTCCCGAGCCCTCGGGGCTCCCAATCAAACACTCACACTAACTCAATAACATCCCACGAACTTACTCGAGCGATCAAATCGCTAAAATAACATCAAAATCCAGTATCAAACCTCAAAACCATCATTTTTTCATTTCAAGTTCATAACTTCCAACTTTAGATATTTAGGTCCGAAACACGTGAAACGACGTCCGATTTCGACCAAATTTCACAGAAAGCGCTTAACGCATATTTAAGACCTGTACCAGGCATCGAAACCAAAATACGAGCCCGACACCTATATTTTCTAACTCATTTTTATTTCTATTTTTCCTTAAAAATTTCAGAAAATAATTTAACAGAAAAATTCTTTTACCCGGGTTCTGGACCTCGGATTTCGACTCCGGGCACATGCCCGAGTCCCATATTTTTCTACGGACCTCCCGGGACCGTCACATTGCGGGTCCGAGTCTGTTTACCAAAAATATTGACCAAAGTCAACTATATCAATGTTAATATCAAAATTCTTCAAATTTTCTACATAATTCACATATTTTAACATGAAAACTTTCCGGCTTCGCGCCCGGACTGCGCATGCAAATCGAGGTAACCACAAGCGAGGTTTCCAAGGCCTTGGAAGCGCGAAAAAAGGGAAAAATACGGTGATGACCCTTTGAGTCGTTACATATATATTCATTGAAATTGCTAAATGAGAAAAAAAAACTTATCTCTTCAAAAGGAATATTAGGTACGGATGGAACATCCTTTTCATGATATTGAACAATTTTGTAGATGTAAGTAACTCAATTGGATTGAGATTCGTACTGGTAACGTATTAAAAAACTACATAAAAATAATAATATGAAATAAGAAAATAGACAAGAATGTAGAGAGCAAGAGATGAGAGCTCCTTATTTCTTTCAAATATTTCAAGTGTGTACAATGTGATGCCCAAACCCTCTATTTATAGGATAATATTTAGGTAATATAAAGGGATATTACGAACGTGATATTAACTATTGAGATCATGGTAAAGATCATGGAGTGGGTTGTAGAAATGTGGGAGTTACAACAATAATTGTAAGAAGTAGTGGATCAGGTAACCCCCTAATTACAAGAGCCTTTTAATAGATTTTGTGGTCATAATACTACAACAACTAGTACAGAAAATTGAAGTGTGGTTATAAAAGAGATAAGTAGTACTATATTTTAAAGAAAGAGAAAAATAAACTAGAAGTAGAAACATTGCCACATCATCATCATCCAAACTTGTCACAAACATTTGGCGCTAGCTTTTTCTCTAGTATCAGTTACAACCTCTTCTTCTCCTCCAGCTCATAATATACTCTACCCAAACTTGTAGCTTTTTCTGTTCTCAGAGTTTGAGTTTTGTAGTTTGTAATTACACTCAGAAAACTCACACCCAAAATAATTGAGCTTTGGTATTGAAATCAGTACTTGTACACAAATTGACCAATTTTACTAATCAAGATTAAATTTTGAGAAAACCCCAGAATCTTCCTGTTCTTCAACTTAAGGTTGTTACTAGAGCTGCTGATTCCTCACAGCCATCTCCCTCTGCTATTACTTCCTCCGACAAATCTATTGTCCCCGATGAAGAGTTTTCACTTGCCAAGATACTTTCCTTTTCTTTTCATTGAATTTAACATTTACTCCATACCTTTCAAAAAGATTTTCTTAGCTTGATTTGGCATACACTTTAATAAAGAAGATATATGGTCTTAAATAAATCATAACATTTGTGTGGCCGTAAGCTTCTGAAACTTACGGTCTTAAACCTGTCATAGCATTTGTTTGGCTATAAATTCTTCCTATTAAGGAAAATAATGAAAGGTAATAATACTACTCTACAACTTCCAATGATTTACTATCAAATTTTATATTGTATTAGGATGTTTTCTCTATCAAATTAACAATTAATCAGTTAATATTTTCTTCCACTACCACTAAGATATATTGCAAGTTACATTAACATCTGAATTCTGTTCTGTCATATATAAATGAAAATACGAAATAATGGAGTGAGCATAATGATTAATAAAACATTATGAAGGAATATGCCAGAGAGTAGCGATAGGAAATTATAAACGTAGTGCAAAAGAACTAGCTAGTCTCTAGATTTTTCATTTATAAATTTAAAACTTTTCTTGTGTTAGAAATTTAATAGTTTGACTTTTGAGCTTGGTATGATATTCATATACTTGAATTGTCGTTTCTTCAGTTCCTTTACCTACATTACTGTTGTTATGTTTATTTTTACATCAATATAAATAATCTTCTATTGTTCATGATGTGTTACCCTTTACTATAATGCACAATTTTGTTGTAGTTTTTGACTTAAAGCCTATCTGAACTTGGACTTCTGTTTTCTTTTCGCCATTGACATCATTAAGAAAGACTGCATATCATTGTATGCTCAATTTTTTGGGTCTTATAGTATTGGATTGTCATTTGATTTAGCGAGAAACTCCATTTTGACGAAAATGGACATACCACCTAAATATGCTTATAGGCTGTTAATGTCTCCTTCTTCCCTTGAATCTACTGGTCCTGAAGAAATTATCGATGATGTTCTGTGGATGCTGTAATTTGTGGTTTCTTTTGGTGTTATTTGACTTGGCCTTGGTGTTTCACTTCTCTCGTGGGTATATAATAGTGGCTTCATGGTTTTCTAAATTGACAAAGAGACACTTCTGTGGAACACAAGCATTCTCTACGTTCCTAAGTTTTTGTGTGCAAATCCTTTGACATTCAACAACAACTCTTTTAACAACTATAGTTTACATATGTGTGCATATAACTTGGCAATAGCAACGAACGAGAATCAAATTCTCTTTCTTCTTATTGTAAATGTTAAAAGAAGGTAGAAATTTTAGTATCAATGATTTTGAATAACAAACACATGTAATAAGTTGTGTTATTCTTGTTGGTTTCAAGTTGTTGAGTTTGCTTCGTTCTTCACTTTCTTTTGATATTTTTAATAAATAACATTGTCTCTAATTTGATTAGAAAGGAAATGATGATGTCTCAAAATCTATTTTGGAGGATAACCATTAAGCAGTGGCGGATCCAGGATTCCGAGCAAGGGGGTTCAATATTATTAAGAAGTGAACATTAAAAATTTTCGCGAATGAGTTCATCGAAATTTTTTGAATCCAAATAGGTTCATAAAATAAATAAATCTAAATAGGAACTAAACTATCGTCGAAACTCATGCTAATTATATGTTGGATTAAAATTGTAACGACCCGACCGGTCGTTTTGAGCTCTAGTGCATCGTTCAGCAGTTGGTAGTCATGAACAACTTCATTTCTGGTATATTGACTTGTGCGTATGGTCAGAGTTGAATTTTGGGGAAATTCGGAGTCAAATTGGAAAGAAAATTTTCATTGCGACAGCCTTAAGTTGAAGAAAATGGCTAAGATTGGAATTTTGAGTAAACGACCTTGGAATCGGGATCTGAAAGTTCTAGCAGGTTCGTATGATGATTTCGGACTTGGGCGTATGTCCGGATTTGGTTATGGATAACCCGTGAGAATTTAGAAGAATTTCATAAATTTGGGTTGGAAGGCATTTCAATGTTATAGATGTCTGTTTGGGATTCCGAGTCTGGGAATAGCTCCGTATGGTGATTATGGAGTTGGGAGCGCGATCAGAAGTGAATTCGGATGTCCGGAGGTCATTTTGAAGTCATTTGGCTAAATATAGAAATTTGAAGGTTTTTGAGAAAATTCGACCGAAAGTGGAAATTTTGATATCGGGGTCGGAATGCGATTCCGAAAGTTGGGGCAAGTCCGTAATGTCGAATGTGACCTGTGTGCAAAATTTGAAGTCATTCGGACTGGTTTTGGTAAGGTTTGAGACACTTAGTCTCTTTTAAGGAAGCTTAAATTGAAAAAGTCAACTAGATATTGACTTAGGTGTTAGAGGGCTCGAAATGCAAATTTTATGGTTCGGATAGCTTCGTTAGGTGATTTGGGACTTAGGAGTGTGTCCGGAATATTTTTGTGATGACTGGTGTAAAATTAAGCTTGAATTGGCAAAGTTAGTATTTTGACGAATTCCGGTTGATAGGTGAGATTTTGATCCGAGGGTAGGAATAAAATTCTGAGAGTTGCTGTAGCTTCGTTATGTCATTTTGGACTTGTCTGCGAAATTTGAGGTCATTCGGACGTGGTTTGGTTGGGTTTTTTTAATCAAAAATGGAATTTGGAAATTCTTGAGATTCATAGGTTTGAATCCAATGATGATTTGATGTTTTGATGTTATTTTGGGTGTTCCGAAGGTTGGGACAAGTTTGAATGATATTGTGGGACATTTTGATATAATTGGTTAAGGTCCCGAGGGCCTCGGGTGGATTTCGAAAGGTTAACGGAATGGAATTCGGACCCAAAAAGAAAAGAAAAAGCTGCTGCAATTTCTGCTGCTAAGCTGTCTTTGGACAGCAAATGTGCTGTCGTGGAGCGTACTTCGGAAGCCTATATCTTTTAATCTACAAAGAATTTTGAGATGATTCAAAAAATACAGTTGTAGCCCTTCGTGTCTAGTTTTCAGAAAGCTAAAGAAATCGTAATTTAGACATATGTAGAGAAAGTTATGATCGATTGAAGATGACCGGTAGAACAGTTTCTCCAGAATTTTTTGATTTCATGGAGCCAACTTTAGAAGCTCATATATCGGGATATATAAAGAGTTATATGGTGTACAACTTATCAAATTAAAGATCTTCGAGTCTAGTATCTAAATATTCAAACCGTTTGTCATTTGGATATTTATACAAGATGTTATGGGTGTTTACACAGAAGGTATCCGACAAGGGAAAATTTTAATAGGATGTACAACTTGTATAGCACAAGTGCAAGGTACAACTCGACGAAGCACGCGCAGATTCTTTAAACACGGATTTGGCTTATTTCTTTCATTTCTTTCATTTCTTTCATTTGGCTTGGATGATTTTGGAGAGAATCTCAAGGGCGATTTCATCAAGCATCAAAGGTGAGTTGTTTCTACTTATTTCCAAGTTAAATACATGATTATATGTGAATTAGAACATGAAAATCAGTAGAAAACTGGGGTTTTAGGGCTTGCGATTTTTAGATTTTCTAGGGTCGATTTGAAGGGTCAAACGAGCTCCGATTTTTGTGTTCTTTTATATGTACGGACCCGTGAGAGGACGAAGAACATTTTGGTATAAACATTTTTGAGTTTCGAGACGTGGCCCCGGGGCTCGGGTTTTGTCAAATTCGTGAATTTTGATATTTTTCGATTGATTTCGATTGGGTATTGACCCTTTAGCATAATGCGACATATTCGTTGTGATTTTGGACAGATTCGTCGCACGAGGAGGCCAATTCGAGAGGCAAGGGCATAGCGAGCTAGACTTTTGGCCGTCTTGAGGTGAGTAATGATTGTAAATGATATCCTGAGGGTTTAAAACTCTCGATTTGCACACCGTAATGCTATATTGAGGTGACTTGCACGTCAGATAGCGAGCGTGGGATAGAGCACCGTTGGGGATTGTGACTTGGTCCGTCTCGATTGTTGATTTTACCGCGTATTTGACTGAAACTTATTTGATATTATCATGATTTGGGTTGATTGCCATTTTTGGGCTTAATGCCGACTACTTGAATCCTTATTGGATATTTTTATCACTTTTTCCTCACTATTTGAAATATTATTTGAACTCTGTCCAATTGAATTACATTGTTTCATGAACTCATCTACATTTACACTCAACTTGAGATTTAGATGATATTTCTAATGTTGTTTGAGATGAGCACCATTGTTTTACTGATGCCCAAGGGGCATATGATTATTTCTGGACTGATTGAGGCCGAGGGCCATTTGTGAGGATATGTTGAGTGATGTGAGGAGGCTTCCAGTCCTCGAGTGTTATGTGAGGAGGCTTTCAGGCCTCGAGTGTTATGTGAGAAGGCTTTAAGGCATTATGTTGATGTGACAGACTTTAAGGCCTTATGATGATATAGCGCTTGGGCTATAGGAGCCCCTCCGGAGTCTGCACACCCACAGCGAGCGCGGGTATCCATGTGAATTGGGAGTGAGCCCGAAGGGCTGCTGTGAGTTGGGAGTGAGCCCAAAGTACTGAGGTGAGTTGGGAGTGAGCCCTAGGGGCTGATGTTGTACTGTGTGATTGATATTGAGCCTGAAGGGCTGGTACTGTTTTGAGATGTGCCCGAGGGGTGAACTTTTATGTGCTCATCTTGCATACTTACTTGTCTTTTACCTGTTATACTGTGGTACTTGTGCCCGAGCGGCGGATTTTCTGTGCTTATCAGCACTAACTGTTTTGAAATCGTTTTCGTAATTATTGAAAAGACCATTTTCAAAAGAGAATTGAACTGAGCCAAGGTATTTCTAAAGATTTCATAGGTTTTACTGCTTTCTCAAAAATTGTACCCGACTTCTATATAGCATGTTGGTTACTTTACGTGATTTCTTGCTGCTCGGTTATTATTTACTTTGATTAATCATTGAGTTAGAGTACTCACTTTACTCCCTGCACCTCGCGTGCAGATGCAGGTATTTGTTCATCCGGTAGCAGTTTTGAGCTGGTTGAAGTTATTGCTATCGTAGCTGAGCAGGGTGACCGCCAGCATTCGCGGCACCAGATTTCTCCCTTTGATTCTAAATTTTATTCTGTATATTAATGGCCTTGTAGTTGTATTTAGACTTTTCTAGATGCTCGTGAATTGTGACACCCCGGTTTGGGCTGTGTTTTGGTGGTACTTCTGCTAAGTAATATTATTGAATCATCTTTACAGTTGTTTATTCATGCTATCTATTTTTGAAAAAGGTAAATAGGGTTGTTTAGCTTGTCTTCACGAGAGGTGCCATCACGACCGGAGCGGGGTTTGGGTCGTGACAAAAGTTACTACATTGGTTTGTTTTGAAGTAATTCTTTTTACAAACAAAATGCTAGTATAAAAGGGGTATTATAAGGAAGAAAGGAAAATTACATTATGATTCTAAATAATAAAATATGTGTACACCAAATAACAGAAAGAGATGGAACGAGTGTACCAGGATTTCGGATGCCGCACTAATTCTGATATAAAAAATAAACTCCAATTGATCGACCGAAACTTGATAATTGATAGTTGATAGTACTTGATACCACACTTTACTTGAATACTTTATATTTGATAATATTATTTTTGTAATGGCTAAACTAAATATTTGATGAAACTTAAAATAATAAGTAATTGAGAATTTAAGAACAATAATCAATAATATCAAGAGAGAATTGAGAAAGAATTAGAGTAGTAAGAGAGTGAATTGTGAGAAAAATGAAGAAGAATGGAGGTTATTTATAAGTTTTAAAAGGTTAAAATTTTAATTTTTCAATTACTAGGAGTGGGAGGGCTATTTTTTTAATGGGGGAGGCCGAAATAGTCATTTGTGCAAAATATGTCCGTTCCCCAACGCTCATTTCTGAATTTGACCGTTGGCAATAGTTCACAAAATAAAATAAAAAAATCGTAATGGATACCGGGTTGCGGCCTGTTAACAACCCGTTAACGGCTTAGCGGGCTTAGTAGGTTCCGATGCACTAGTATCCAAAATGTGTTCGTCTATCCCCCCAACCAGCCCCAGCCAGCCCCCTAAGTGCTACAGTAACGTGCTGACCTGGACCAAAGCGGGTTGAAAAGGGGTCAGCCCGGATCGATTAACAGGCTTAGGTTGGAGTAATGACTATGTAAATTAGATTTTCAAAGTATCCCACTTTCAAATGATCCATCACTTAATGACTTAAATTTTACTAGTTTTTTTTTATTTTTTATGATAGTGGTACACATTTTGATGTACGTGCTATCTCCCAGCAACGGCACTCGGCAACTCTCCTCACCAAAGCTTAGGCAGATGGGAAGAAGTCACCTAGTGGATTTTGACTCCGCTCGTATTTGAACTTGAGACCTCATGGTTCTCCTCATACTTCATTGACCTTCAGGCCATACCATTAGGTTCTAAATTCTACTTGAATTCTAAATTTTCACATGGAAACTTAAGCTAGATGTTAAATGTGACACCATCCTTCTTCTAAAAGTACATGTAGCTCACGTACTGTTTCTCGTTATTCTTGTTGGCAAGGAAATATTTTGTGATCGATACTTTGGTGAAAGAAGATAAATAAACATGTGTTTCTAACCATATGAATAATAATCTTGAATTTTTCTTTTTAACGTCCAATGGAGAAAAGAAAAAGTGGTGCATATTCCAACATCAACTAAAATAAAAGTCAGGCATTTTCTGACCTTTGTCATTTGTGAAAATCAGCTTCGAATAGACTATGTTCCGGAGGCCCGGAGAATAGTCAAATTTTACCTCAGGATCAATATTACTAATTTGATATATTTGTTTGTGTCCGTGTGTGGTGAAGGACTTCGGTTCTCATCAAACAAACATTAGGAATTGAAATAAGGTGCTTACGGGATAAAAAGATTCTTTAGTTAAAGGAGTCACACTTTTATTGTTATTCATGTCCAATTTCATCTATTCTTAAGTCCATTAAATAAGTAAAGCATCATAATTCAGGTTATCTTTTTTCTTCATCTCAAAAATAAAAAATAAAAAATCATGTTATCTTTTTTCTTATTCAGGAATTTTTATGAAATCTAGACAAGCTATAGTTTCAGAAACGGATTAAAGTAAATCCAACACAGAGGGATAATGAATAAGTAAGTTCAACTAGTGCAATGGCAAGGAGAGCTACCTATTGAGTGATATTTCCATAAGCTGAATCAAATAGTTAGCTAGAGGAATTCTTATATTCCTCAATGCAAAATATATTGGGCATGATTGTGGACTTTGTGTGAATCCTTGAAGATATAGAGAAAATCATCTAGAAATTGAAATGCAATCCTATTACATACTCGTACTTGAGTTCATATAACGTTGTCTCATTGTCCTCCTAGTGTTCCCTATTTGTATGTTACCAAGCAAAGAATTAGAACTTGTTTTTTCCCTGGCAGCTGTACTTCAAGTCCACTGATATGTACAATGAGCGATAGCAAAATCCCTGGATCATTCCTGCCTTATGGCAAGTGCTGTCTATCTCTCTCCTTCGCGTCATCGTTGCACTTTGGGCTTCATCTCAAAACTCCATGAGGTAATATCAGGCTTTCTATCTTTGTAATGCATGTACTAACTTGAGTTCACACAGCTCTTCCTGTGCAATTGCTTACCCTATAACATTCTACAAATGCTTGTTTTAAGGCAAAAATACTTTAAATCATCCCTAAACTTGTCTCAAATTATTAGTGTCCTCCCCGAACTATGCCCTATCCTAATTACTCCCTACACTTTGACTATATGAATTTAGAACAACCCCCCTCATAACCTCCCGAGCTCGTATAGCCAAATTCAGTGCATACACGCGTTGTCCACGTTGAAAATTTTATCTTATCTGTGCTCCGGTATGAAAAAGAAAATATTATTTTATTTTACATACACAAATCAAAAGAAAAAAAACGAATTAAAATAAAATATCAGGAGTAGTCGATCATTTTTCTCCAAAAATAGTAGCCAGTACTCCTCTCCTCGCACTCTCTCTCTCTCTCTCGAACTTTCTCTCAAATCCTCGTAATGTTTCCTGATTGTTTGTCGATTATCTGCGAATTCTTCTCCAATTTTCCAGTGCTTCTCAGCAGTCTTCTCTGTATATTCAAGTAGACATATATAAAGGTTAGTGATTGAAACTTGATGTTTGGATTAGGGTTGAAATATGACAGAGTTGAATCTCGAAGTTACATAGCACACTGATACATAGACAAATCTTCAAAGTTTTTCTCCACTTTCACTCTTGCTCATTTTATTTCTCTTCTTCATGTCACGACCCTAGTTCACCGATCGTGAACATGACGTGATGACACGTAGTCCCCATGACCAGGTAAGCCAAAAATTACAGAAAAAAATGTAATAATTGCGAAAAAATAGACTAAACCAAATTAAATAACTGGAAGAAGATGGTACTGTATGCCACTCGGCATGTACAACTCAATAACACAAGTCTACTAAAATTCCTAAAGACCCGGAAACTCACGGGCAACACAGGCTATAGAAATGTACAGCAAGGGCTCCCAACACCAGAATGACTAACAACCAGAGGAAAGAAGACTAAATACTAGTGGTAGAGTAAGAGAGAGACTCGTCGGACGCAGTAGAACTACCTCGAAGTCTCCGTGATCCTCCTGCCTCACTGATAATGCGCCTGAGTAGAGGTACCTGGATGATCTGCACATGAAAAAAAACATGCGCAGGAAGGGCATGAGTACACCACAGCGGTACTCAGTAAGTGCCAAGCCTAACCTCGGTTGGGTAGTGACGAGGAAAGGTTAGGGCCCTACTGAGGCAAGAATATAACAGTAGCAATAATTGACAATGTGGAAATCTGACAAAAATAATAAACGCAGCAGTGCAATAAGGAAATTCAACGAAGCAATCATAACTACAAGGACAAAGCAGAAACACAGAGTAAACACAGCTCAATCTCAAATACCAATGAGGGTCTCCCAGGATACCGTCTCGTAGCCCTCTCCTCAACTGTCCAGTGGATCTCCCGGGATACCGTCCCGTAGTCAAACTCATGTACCAATATGCAGGGGGGATCTATCGGGAATCTAACCCGCAGTCCTAAAGTAAATGTGCAGGGGTATCTATCGGGAATCTAACTCGCAGTCCCAAAGTAAAAGTGCAAGGGGGTCTATCGGGAATCGAACCTGCAGTCCCAAAGTAAACAAACAAAGGGGGGATCTATCGGGAATCGAACCCGCAGTCCCAATGTAAATGCACAACCACAGCCAGAAACGAACCAAGGAATGAAGTATGAAAAGTAAACAACAGATAGAACTAGGCTAGCATGCTTCACGTAGCGCAGTCAAAACAGCTTAAGCAATTAGACAGTCAAATCAGCTAAACATGCTTTTACTAACCTAGCACAAGTCATAACTTCAAATAGAATAAAGCAAATAAGAATAAGAACTAAATTTCCATAGCTTAAATAAAAACGGGATTTCATCAATCGGCTCAAGTACGCGCTCGTCACCTCACGCACAAGGCACTCAAACATCAAGTAACAATTCCTAAGGGGAAAGGTCCCCCACACAAGGTTAGATAAGCCACTTACCTCGAACCGGCTCAACATCAATAGAAACCACGCCTTTGCCACGAGTATCCGACTCCAAAATGGCCCAAATCTATTCAATTCAATTACATAACGTAAATAATATTGCAAACAACTGATTCCACTATTAAAATTAAAGTTAGGGCGCGAAAATAGGTAAAATGACCAAAATGCCCCTCCAGCCAATGTCTCGGAATCGAATAATTTTCATATTTTCAGAACCCTCGTACTCTCACGAGTCTAACCACATAAAAATTTCCCAAATCGGAGGTCAAATGCCCCCTCAAAACCCAATGGTTTGGTCTATGATGTTTTACCCCAAATTTACCAAGTTTTGATCCTAAATTCGAATTCCAATGATGTATTTAGCTATATAATGATGAAATATAATGAAAAGGGATCGAAGAAACATTACACAATAATTTTCTCTTCAAACCCCACTCGAAATCGCCTTCTTCCGTGCTCAAATTGAGTTTTCTAACTTATGAAATTAAACTCTCGAAGTTGATATTTCTGAACAGTCATTTCCGCTTCTGTGGCCAAGTGACAGCTTCTGCGGTCCCGCTTAAGCAGAAACCAACCGCTTTTGCAGTTTTCATTAAAAGGGCTGGGCTTGCACCAGCGATAGCTGGGCCGCTTCTGCGGCTCTGCTTATGCGATGATTTAGCCGCTTCTGCGGCTTCTGAGGAAAAGGCCCGAGTCGCTTCTGCGACCAAATAGCCGCTTTTGCGGCTCCGCTCCTGTGAAGAAGGTGACCGCTTCTGCGGTCTCTGAGGGGAAGGCAAAACTCGCTTTTGCGATGAAGAAGCCTCTTCTGCGATTCCCAACCCGCAGAAGCGAAAATTCCAGATGATAGAATCCTTCAGCTATTTATCCAACTTCAAAATCTTCCGTCAACCACATGGAATCATCCCGAGGTCCCCGGGACCTCAACCAAAAGCACCAATACCACATAATACCTTATTCAAACTTGTACAAATCCTTAAAATACCTAAAACAACACCAGAAACTCGATTAAATCAAACATTCAAGCCTAAGAACTTCAAATTCTATCAAAATACGCTTTCGGTCAAAAACCTACCCGAACCTTGCCCGAATGACCTGAAATTTTGCACGCACGTCCCAAATGACATGACGGAGCTACAACAACTTCTGGAATTCAAATCCGACCCTCCGATCAAAAACTAACTATCGGACCAGAAACTTCAAAAATTCAAACTTCGGCATTTCAAGCCTAAATGAGCTACAAACCTCCAAGATATATTCCGAACACGCTCCCAACCCCGAAATCACCTAACGGAGCTAACGGAACCATCAGATTTCCATTCTGAGGTCGTCTTCACATTGTTCCGATTATGGGCCCTTTTTCAACTCTTAAGCTCTCATTTAGGGACTAAGTGTTCCAAAACACCCCGAATCCTAACACCGAACGTCCCGGCCAACCAAAATAGCAGAAAAGAACTTAGGGGAAGCAGTTAATGGGGAAACAGTGCGTAAATTTTAAAAACGACCGGCCGGGTTGTCACATCCTCCTACACTTAAACATTCGTTCATCCTCGAACGAGCATAGAGAATATACCTGAAGTAGCAAAAAGATTGGGGTACTGGCTGCGCATATCCTGCTCGGTCTCCCAAGTCGCCTCGTCGGCCGGCTGACCCCGCCACTGGACCTTCACTGAAGTAATGTTCTTTGACCTCAACTTTCTGATCTGCCTCCAAAATGGCCACTGGCTCCTCAACATAGGATAGATCCTTGTCCAACTGGACTGAACTGAAATCCAGCACGTGCGACGGATCACCGTGATATCTCCGGAGCATCGAAACATGAAATACCGGATGAACTCTAGCTTGGCTGGGAGGTAAGGCAAGCTCATAACCAATCGCCCCAACTCGCCTCAAGATCTCAAAAGGGCCAATAAACCTCGGACTTAGCTTCCCTTTCTTCCCAAACCTCATGACGCCCTTTATAGGCGAGACCCGAAGTAGAACCCGCTCACCAACCATATATGCAACATCACGAACCTTCTTGTCCGCGTAACTCTTCTGTCTGGGCTGGGCTGCACGGAGTCTATCCTGAATCACCTTAACCTTCTCCATTGCATCCTGAACCATTTCTGTGCCCAATAGCCTGGCCTCACCCGGCTCAAACCAACCCACCAGAGATCTACACCTCCTACCATATAAGGCCTCATACGG
>MU704221.1:14198-28883 GCA_026770625.1 Nicotiana glauca
AGTAGTGCTGCCTCAAGTCCTGATACATCTTCGCGGCACCCGGATGGATGGAATACCGCGAGCTATGGGCCTCTACTAGGATCAACTCTCGAAGATCATCGACATCGGGCACACAAATCTGGCCCTGCATCCTCAATACCCCATCATCCCCGATGGTGACATCTCTGGCATCACCATGACGAACTCTGTCCTAAAGAAAAAGCAAATGAGGGTCATCATACTGCCGCTCCCTGATGCGATCAAATAGGGAAGACCGAGAAACCACACAGGCTAGAACCCGACTGGGCTCCGAAAGGTCCAATCTCACGAACTGGCTGGCTAAAGCCTGAAAATCCATCGCCATGGGCCTCTCTGAGGCTGGTAAATATGCCAAACTCCCCAAACTTTCCGCCCGGCGACTCAAGGCGTCGGCTACCATATTGGCCTTGCCCCGGGTGATAAAGAATAGTAATATCATAATCCTTTAACAACTCTAACCACCTCCTCTGACGCATATTTAGGTCCTTCTGCTTAAGCAAGTGCTGTAAACTCCGATGGTCAGTATATATCTCACAAGGCACCCCGTACAAATAGTGACGCCAAATTTTCAAGGCATGAACAATAGCAGCTAACTCAAGATCGTGGACAGGGTAGCTCTTTTCATGTAACTTCAACTATCTGGATGCGTAGGCAATCACCCTACCGTCCTGCATTAACATCGCTCCAAGTCCAACCCGTGAGGCATCACAATAAATTGTATAGGACCCCGAATCGGTAGGTAGCATCAAGATTGGAGCTGAAGTCAAAGCTGTCTTGAGCTTTTGGAAGCTCGCCTCACACTCCTCTGTCCACTGAAATGGGGCGCCCTTTTGGGTCAATCTAGTCATAGAGGTCGCAATCGACGAAAACCCCTCCACAAAGTGACGGTAATAACCCGCCAAGCCGAGGAAACTGCGAATCCCTGTAGCCGAGGAGGGCCTGGGCCAACTCTGCACGGCCTCTACCTTTCTTGGATCCACTCGAATGCCCTCACTCGATACCACGTGGCCTAGGAATGCCACAGAACTCAGCCAGAACTCACATTTTGAGAACTTTGCATATAATTTCTTCTCTCTCAGAGTCTGAAGCACTGTCCTCAGGTGCTGCTCATGATCTTCCCGACTCCGGGAATATACCAGAATATCATCAACAAAAATGATAATGAAAGAGTTAAGATATGGCCTGAATACACTGTGCATCAAATGCATAAAAGCTGTCGGGGCATTAGTCAGCCCAAAAGATATAACAAAGAACTCTAATGACCATACGGAGTCCTGAAGGCAGTCTTTGGGATATCTGGATCCCGAATCTTCAACTGATGATAACCTGAGTGCAAATCAATCTTGGAAAACACATGTGCGCCTTGAAGCTGGTCAAACAGATCATCGATAAGAGGTAAAGGATAATGGTTCTTCACTGTAACTTTGTTCAACTGACGATAATAAATGCACATACGCATAGAACCATCCTTCTTCTTCACAAACAAGATAGGAGCACCCCATGGCGAAACACTAGGCCGAATAAAACCCTTACCCAGTAATTCCTGCAATTGATCCTTCAACTCCTTCAACTCAGGATGAGCCATGCGATACGGAGGAATAGAAATGGGCTGAGTGCCCGGCAACAGATCAATGCCAAAATTGATATCTCTATCAGGTGGCATGCCCGGAAGATCAGTTGGAAACACATCAAGGAAATCCCGTACCACTGGAACTGAATCAACATAAGGGGTATCAACACTGACATCTCTCACATAAGCTAAATACTCGGCGCACCCCTTCTCAACCATACGTTGAGCTTTAAGGAAAGAGATAACACTACTGGGAGTATGATCTAAGGTACCACTCCACTCAATATGTGGAACACTTGGCATAGCCAGCATCACGATCTTGGCGTGACAATCAAGAATAGCATGATGGGGAGACAACCAGTCCATGCCTAGAATAATATCAAAATCAACCATACCGAGTAATAATAGATCCGCCCTGGTCACAAAACTATGAATAGTAACCAAACACGACCGGTAAATGCGGTCCACAATAAGAGAATCTCCCACAGGAGTAGAAACATAAACGGGGGCACTCAAAGAATCCCGAGGCACACCCAAATGTGAAGCAAAATAAGAAGACACATACGAATAAGTAGAGCTTGGATCGAATAGAATCAATGCCTCTCTGTGACAAACCAGACTAATACATGTGATGACAGAATCGGAAGCAACCGCCTCAGTACGAGCAGGAATGCAATAATATCTGGCCCGACCACTCTCACGAGGGCGACCTCTATCTCCCCTGCATTCGCCCCTGGCTGGCTAGGCAGGTGGGGCAGCAGCTGGAGCTATAATCATAGCTTGAGAACTTTGAGGACCCCGTTGCGGCTGAGCAGTCTGTGAAGATGTACCCCTACCAAGTCTGGGGCAGTCCCTAACCATATGACGTGTATCGCCACACTCAAAACAAGCTCTGGGAGGATGTGGTGGCTGCGACTGACTGGGGCTAGGCTTGCCGGACTAACCTCTGGAAGTACCCCGCGCAGTAGGCGCGCTAGAAATGGAGGCGCATAATAAGTCTCCTGAGGTGCAGGTGGAGCTGGAGTACTGCCGGCTGCTGGCAAAGCTGAATGTACAGGGCTACCAGAATAACCCCTACCATAACGACCTGCTGATGGGGTACGTGCACCAGAGTAGTGACCCGACTCTCGATACCTCTTGGCCTCCCTCTCCCCTCGCTCCCTGGCAAGCATACCCTCAATCCTCCTAGCAATGCTCACTACCTGCTGTTATGGAATATCCATCTCCAACTCTCGAGCCATGCTGGACCAGATGGGCAGAATAAGACCCTCGATAAACCTCTGAACTCTCTCCCGAACTATGGCAACCAAAGCCGGTGCGTGTCTAGCCAACCTGGTATAACGGATGGCATACTCTGAGACTATCATAGCACCCTGGGGCAAGTGCTCAAACTCCGCGCGCCATGAATCCCTGAGGCTCTGGGGAACAAACTCTCTCATAAACATGTCTGAGAACTGGGTCCAAGTTAGTAAGGCAGACTCGACTGGACTGTCCAACTCATAGGTACGCCACCAATCATAGGCGGCTCCTCGAAGCTGAAAGGTGGTGAAGGAAACCCCGCTAGACTCCACTATGCCCATAGTGCGAAGGATGCAATGACACTCCTCCAAAAATCCCAGGGCGTCATCTGATGCTAGACCACTGAACACTGGGGGATCATACTTCTTGAACCTCTCTAGTCTACGCTGCTCGTCCTCAGAGATAGCTGACCCATCCCCAGGCTGTGCTGGTGCTGCAGGCGGTACAGGAATAACCTCTGGGACCTGCTCAATCTGCACTCTCTACTCAGGAGTGCGGGCTGCGGGAGTCTGGGCCCCTCCCCCGGCCTGGGATGTGGCTGCAGGGAGGGGAAGCAACCCCGCCTGAGCCAAGGTAGTGTACATGCTCATGAACTTAGCCAGAGTCTCCTGGAGTGTTATTGTAGTAGTAGCTATAGTAGGCGTACCAGGTGCCTGAGCTCCAACTGGATCTGCTGGTGGTACTCAGCGGCAGCTCGCGAGAGTGCTGTGGCTGCACCTCGTGCGCGTCCTCGACCTCTACCCCGGCCCGGCCTCTGACTGCGGCAGCAGGGGGCACGAGTGCCTGGTCCTCTCGTGTAGCACGTGTCCTCACCATCTGTGAGAGAATAGAAAATAGAAGTTTAGAATGGATGTCAAATATCGCACGACAAGGAATTCAAAAGAAATGAAGGTTTTTCCTAAACAGTTACATAGCCTCTCATAGATAAATAAAAACCTCTCTATACCGATCAGCGAGACTCTAATAAACCGGCCTGTGTTCCGTGACTCCTATTGATACCAACTTGTCACGACCCTAGTTCAGCGATCGTGAACATGTCATGATGGCACGTAGTCCCCATGACCAGGTAAGCCAAAAATTGCAGAAAAAATGTAATAATTGCGGAAAAACAGACTAAACCAAATTAAATAACTGGAAGAAGACGGTACTGTATGCCACTCGGCATGTACAACACAATAACACAAGTCTACTAAAATTCCCAAAGACCCAGAAACTCACGGGAAACGCAGGCTATAGAAATGTACAGCAAGGACTCCCAACACCAGAATGACTAACAACCAGAGGAAAGAAGACTAAATACTAGTGTTAGAGTAAGAGAGAGACTCGTCGGTCTGCGGACGCAGCAAAACTACCTCGAAGTCTCCGTGATCGTCCTGCCTCACTGATAATGTGCCTGAGTAGAGGTACCTGGATGATCTGCACATGAAAAAAAAACATACGCAGGAAGGGCATGAGTACACCACATCGGTACTCAGTAAGTGCCAAGCCTAACCTTAGTTGGGTAGTGACGAGGAAAGGTCAGGGCCCTACTGAGGCAAGAATATAACAGTAGCAATAATTAATAGTGTGGAAATCTGACAAAAATAATAAATGCGGCAGTATAATAAGGCAATTCAACGAAGCAATAATAACTACAAGGGCAAAGCAAAAACACAGAGTAAACACAGCTCAATCTCAAATACCAATGAGGGTCTCCCAGGATACCGTCCCGTAGCCCTCTCCTCAACTGTCCAGTGGATCTCCCGGGATACCGTCCCGTAGTCCAACTCATGTACCAATATGCAGGGGGGATCTATTGGGGATCTAACCCGCAGTCCCAAAGTAAATGTGCAGGGGGATCTATCGGGAATCTAACCCGCAGTCCCAAAGTAAATGTGCAGGGGGATCTATCGGGAATCTAACCCGCAGTCCCAAAGTAAAAGTGCAGGGGGATCTATCGGGAATCGAATCCGCAGTCCCAATGTAAATGCGCAACCACAGCTAGAAACAAACCAAGTAATAAAGTACGAAAAGTAAACAACAGATAGAACTAGCCTAGCATGCTTCACGTAGCGTAGTCAAAACAGCTTAAGCAATTAGATAGTCAAATCATCTAAACATGCTTTTACTAACCTAGCACAAGTCATAACTTTAAATAGAATAAAGCAAATAAGAATAAGAACTAAATTTCCATAGCTTAAATAAAAATAGGATTTCATCAATCGGATCAAGTATGCGCTCATCACCTTACGCACAAGGCACTAAAACATCAAGTAATAAATCCTAAGGGGAAAGGTCCCCCACACAAGGTTAGACAAGCCACTTACCTCGAATCGGCTCAATATCAATAGAAACCACGCCTTTGCCACGAGTATCCGACTCCAAATGGCCCAAATCTATTCAATTCAATTACATATCGTAAATAATATTGAAAACAACTGATTCCACTATTAAAATTAAAGCTAGGGCACGAAATAGGTAAAATGACCAAAATGCCCCTCCAGCCAACATCTCGGAATCGAATAATTTTTATATTTTCAGAACCCTCGTACTCTCACGAGTCTAACAATATAAAAATCTCCCAAATCAGAGGTCAAATTCCCCCTCAAAACCAAATGGTTTGGTCTATGAAGTTTTACCCCAAATTTACCAAGTTTTGATCCTAAATTCGAATTCCAATGATGTATTTAGCTATATAATGATGAAATATAATGAAAAAGGATCAAAGAAACGTTACCCAATGATTTTCTCTTCAAACCCCACTCGAAATCGCCTTCTCCCGTGCTCAAATTGAGTTTTCTAACTTATGAAATTAAACGCTCGAAGTTGATATTTCTGAACAGTCATTTCCGCTTCTGCGGACAAGTGACCGCTTCTGCGGTCCCGCTTAAGCGGAAACCAATCGCTTCTGCAGTTTTCATTAAAAGGGTTGGGCTCGCACCTGCGATAGCTGGGCCGCTTCTGCGGCTTCGCTTATGCGATGATTTAGCCGCTTCTGCGGCTTCTGAGGAAAAGGCACGAGTCGCTTTTGCGACCAAATAGCCGCTTTTGCGGCTCCGCCCCTACGAAGAAGGTGACCACTTCTGCGGTCTCTAAGGGGAAGGCCAAACTCGCTTTTGCGATGACAGAATCCTTCAGCTATTTTTCCAACTTCAAATCTTCCGTCAACCACCCGGAATCATCCCGAGGTCCCTGGAACCTCAACCAAAAGCACCAATACCACCTAATACCTTATTCAAACTTGTACCAATCCTTAAAACACCTAAAACAACACCGGAAACTCGATTAAATCATACATTCAAGCCTAAGAAGTTCAAATTCTATCAAAATACGCTTTCGGTCAAAAACCTACCCGAACCTCGCCCGAATGACCTGAAATTTAGCACGCACGTCCCAAATGACATGACGGAGCTACAGCAACTTCCAAAATTCAAATGCAACCCTCGGATCAAAAACTCACTGTCGGACCGGAAATTTCAAAAATTCAAACTTCGGCATTTCAAGCCTAAATGAGCTACGAACCTCCAAGATATATTCCGAACACGCTCCCAACCCAGAAATCACCTAACAGAGCTAACGGAATCATCAGATTTCCATTCCGAGGTCGTCTTCACACTATTCCGATTACGGGCAATTTTTTAACTCTTAAGCTCTCATTGAGGGACTAAGTGTCCCAAAACACTCTGAATCCTAACACTGAACGTCCCGACAAACCAAAATTGCAGAAAAGAACTTAGGGGAAGCGGTAATTGGGGAAACGTGGCATAAATTCTTAAAACGGCTGGCCGGGTCGTTACACTTCAACAACCCCAAAATAACAATATTTGCTTGTTCTTGAAATTCTGGATCACACCAATCGAAAAATTTACAAGCTACTCGACCTTTGACCTGTGACAATGGACGAAAATTAGAGACAAGAAGAAAATATATATATAACAAGCCCAACAAAAATATACTAAAATTGAACCTTCTAAATAGCACTAATCTTACTATAGACATACTTTATAGTTTCTGCATCCAAGAAATATCCTACCGGGATTAGCATTTGACCAGAAATTTTTACACATGCCGGATACCCACATCTACAAAGTGTATTCATCTTTAATATGGGGTATGGTGGAGAAAAATAGGATAGAAATCTGGAAATGGGACTAAGTAATTTAACTAATAAAGAAGAAAGTCAAGAATTACAGGACAATGTATGACTTGAGTTTGGCTTCGATGGAGGATGTTATAAATAGGAAGAAGAGGGATTGTAGCCATTGGGATGTTATTTGGGGGCCTGTTTTTGCTGCTTGAGAGCTCTCTCACATGACATAGTAACTTAATTCCACTTGCTATGCCATGACGTGGCAGATCAGGGGGTTTCTAAATTCATATATCAAGTGGTAGGGAACCGGGATTAGATCGGGGAGGACACTAATAATTTGAGCAAAATTTAAGGGTGGTTTAAGGTATTTTGCCGTTTGTTTAGAAATGATGATCGTTCATGATTGTGATGACCCGACCCATTGTCACGTGAGTTACCGCACCATTTCCCCATCTTATGTTTCTCTATGCTTCATTATCAGTATTTGAGGTGATCGAGTCGATTTGGATTGATTTTAGTAGGAAATGCGACACTTAGTCTCTTTTAAGAAGGCTTAAGTTGGAAAAGTCAACCGGATGTTGACTTATGAGTTAGAGGTCTCGGATGTGAATTCTGATAATTTGGTTAGCTTCGGGGGATGATTTGTGACTTAGGAGTGCGATCGGAATTGAATTTGGAGGTCCGGGGTAGAAATAGGCTTGAATTGACGAAGTTTGAATTTTGGCGGATTCCGGTTGATAGGTGAGATTTTGATCCGAGGATCGCAATGGAATTCCGAGAGTTGCAGTAGCTCCGTTAGGTGATTTTGGATATGCGTGCAATGTTTCAGGTCATTCGGAGGTGTTTAGGTCGGGTTTTTGATTGAATGTGCAATTCGGAAGTTTTTAAGAAACCTAGGCTTTGATTTGATGAAAATTGAGGATTTTGATGTTAACGATGGCGTTTTGATGATTCGAGCAAGTTTGAATAAGGGAATAGATCATGTTTATGCTTTTGGTTGAAGTCCCGGGGGGCTCGGGGTGATTTCGGATGGCTAACGGGAAGAAATTTGGGGTTTTAGGACTGCTGAAGGGTTCTAGTATCTGGCATTTTCGCTTCTGCGGAAATTGACCACGGAAGCGGTTCCGCAGAAGCGAAAGGGAAGTCGCAGAAGCGGAACGTGGGGATTGGGCAGCTTCCGCAGAAGCGGTCTCGCTTTTGCGAAAAATGGACCGCTGAAGCGGTCCTGGGCGAAATGAGGAAAACCGCAGAAGCGGAAGAAAATCCGCAGAAGCGGAAGTTGCAAAAGCGACATTTGGACCGCAAAAGCGGAAATAGGCCTGGACAGAAAGGTTAAGTTCTGGAAATGGGACTTCGTTCCCATTTCCCATTTTTGATGATTTGGAGCTCGGTTAAGGCGATTTTTGGTCCAATTTTCATATAGAACAATGGGGTAAGTGTTCTTAACTAAATTTTGGTTGTATAACTTGAATCTATTACGAGTTTTAGCGTTTAATCAGAGAATTTTGTTGGAAAAGGGTAGAAAACCCTCTTGGATAGAATCAAGGATTTGAGGGTCGAAATGATATGGGAATTGAATGATTTTTACATGGTTAGACACGTGGCAAGATAAGGAAGCCGGCGATGTTAATTTTATAATTTTTTGAGACGTGGGCCCGGGGCTCGGGTTTTGCAAATTTCGTGAATTTCAATATTTTTTGATTGTTTTCGATTGGGTAATGTCCCATTTGAATATTGTAATATATTCGCTCTGGTTTTGGTTAGATTCGACGTGCGTGGAGGCCAATTTGAGGGGCAAAGGCATCGCGATCGAGAAATTTTACCGGTTCGAGGTGAGTAATACTTGTAAATGATATTCTGAGGGTTTGAAACCCCGAATTTGTACATCGTAGTACTGTATTGAGGTGACTTGCATGCCGGATATGGGCGTGGGGTAGAGCACCATTGGGGATTCTGACTTGGTCCGTCCCAGTTGTTGATTTTTACTGTGTAGTTGACTGAAACTACTTGTTATCATCATAGTTTGGACGGATCGCCATGTTTTGGGCTTCGTGACGATTATTTGGATCCCTTAGGGATTATTATCACTGTTCCATGATGCTTAGCATATTTTCATTATATCAGTCGTGAGTTAAATACTGTCTCGAAATGATTAGTAAATTTCTAAAGTCTTAAACACTTAAGCTATAATTCCTAATAATTGGAACTGAAAATGATAAACTTGACTGTGCTTGTGTGGCTTACTTGCATATTTCTGGACTGATGATGGATCGGGCTGCACGCCGCAGCAGTGTGATATTGATATTGCGTTTGGGCTGTAGGATCCCCTTCGGAGTCTGAACCCCCCACAGTGAGCGCTGGGTACCCAATGGATCGGGCTGTACGCCGCAGCGGTCATGTGCATTGCATTACATTCACGCATTGAATCCTGTTTGTACTACGTGGCATGACATTTAGCACTCTCATATCATTGGTATCCATGCTATTTCTTGCACTGTGTACCAGATACCCTGGTGTTATTTGTAAATAGAGTGTTGTGCCCGAGGGGCTGACTTGTGTGCGGACTTGCACTACCTGATAACGCATTCATATGTCTACTGTTGGAAAAAAGAATATTTTTAAAAGATATTTTAAACTGAGCTAGATGTTTCTAAAGGAGTTTCACGATTTTTATTATTTTGTTAAAAAGGTTGTACTGTACTATATAGCATGATGGAGTGCTCTTACGTGATTTCTTACCGCTCAGTTATTATTTACACTTATTACCACTGAGTTGGAAGTACTCACTTTACTCCCTGCACTATGTGTGCAGATCCAGGTACCTCAGGAGTTTAGCTGAGTTTTTGCTGATTTCAGAGTTTGTTCGGAGTTCTCGAGGTAGCTGCCTGATGTTCGCAGGACCCGACTCCTCCCCTATCCCTTTTATTATCTTTCCGCAGTTTTGAGATATAGTATTAATTGGAGTCTTGTCCCACTGTATTGTTAGAGGCTCTAGACTCATGACCCCCAGGTCTTTGGGAGTTTATTCCGTATTATCGTGATATTCAACTTATTTCTATCTATCAGTTTATACTTTAAGTTTTACTGCTGTTAATGATATTCAAATAATTGGTTTTGAGCTTCATGCTCGAGTTGAGAGCGTAAATGGTCGGGCTTGCCTAGCAGTTGTGTTGGGCGCCATCACGACCGTGAATGGGGTCGTGACAATGATGGCCTCTGAACAAGGAGCTATTCACCCGTCGCAATTTTTATGTTAATAGAGTGTTAGCATTTCAACTTCAATTTGCTAGACCTAGAACGAATGGAGAATACCTAAACTATGTGAAAAAATGAGATGATTTCCTCCTCACTCCCAACCCTCCTATTTACGTATTAGAGATCATGAATTAATTTTCTTCGTCATTTTAGGCAGAAATAAGAACATAAAACATATTGTCCTGGTGTCAAAGATACAACAGCGTTTTGTTCAAATTTTCCTATATTCACGCTTTCCCTTCAAAAAGAATCTCTGACTCTTTTTGTGAGAAAATTCAGCATTTGTTAGATGCGATAGTTACTCTCTTCTATTTACGCATTTCAATACTCATTGAGTTTCTTTGCGATACATCCATATATGCATATTCTGAGGATAGTGAAGAGTTTGACGATGAGGAAATATTGACGCTCATAAAACCGCTCCCTCTATCATCAAAGGATGTAAGAAGTCAATCAGAAGTGAGATCTACGCTGGGTGGAAATGGGGCATCTAATGGTGGTGATGTTGAAGAAGACAAGACGGAGTAGAGTGTATAATTTTGTTTGTACTACTGTAAAAATATGTGTCATGAGAAGGAAAATTGTTCTTAGAATCTTGTAGCTGGTATTCTCTCTGTAAACGTCAGTTCATAGTGTAATGGAAAACTTCAGTTCAATAAAACTACAGCATATTGGCGAAAGTTGGAAAATATCAGATTTTGGAAAAAATTCGACCGAAAGTTGAAATTTTGATAACGAGGTCGGATTTCTATTCCGAAAATTGGAACAGCTCCGTCACGTTATTTATGACTCGCGTGCAAAATTTGAAGTCATTCCGGATTGATTATGTTTCGGCGCAAGATATAGAAGTTGGAAGATTTGAATACTCATAATTCGATTCAAGGCGCGATTCAAAATTTTACTATTGTTTGACGTGGTTTAAAGCCTCGACTAAATTCGTATTGTATTTTGGGACATGTTGGTATGTTTTATTAAAGTCCCGAGGGCTTCGGGTGAATTTCAGAAGGTCAACGGAGATGATTTTTGGACATGGATGCTGCTGGAATTTGCTGCTGCGTTTGGGCAGCAGCTGGTTTTTCGCTTCTGCTGTCAAATTGTGGCGGTTTATTTATGAGGGTCATAAAAAACTCCCACTATATATTTATTTTGTAGCGTTTGAGCCAACCCCCACAAAATAGTTCTTATTGTGGCGGTTTAAATGTGGGAGTTATAAAAGACCCCTACTATATATTTAATTTGTGGCGTTTGTTCCAACCTCCTCAATTTTTTTTCTTATTATGGCAGTTTTTTGCGAAGGTTTTTGGTAACCTCCACAAACATATCAATTTCAGTTGTTTGAGAAATTGTTGCAATTCGATACAAATTAATGATTTGACTCATGCAAATTTTTAGTTAATTTTCCACCTTATTTCTTTAAAATTTAATCAAATTACATATTTTAGTTAAAACAACTGCGAATTAATGCAATTTACATCAATATCTATACCTTCTAGTTTGTAATATTTTTCTCGTCCCTTTCTTCAACTGCAAAAAGAAGATATGAGGTCTTTCATGATCTCGCTATGTCTTACTCGCTAGTTTTTCATTTATTGTCAATGTGCATTTCTATAATTCGTCTCTTTATCTTTAGCAAAAAATAAATAGACATCTATTTCATTTCTTCCTCATAGGATTTTTATTAGATTATACGAAATGTCTATCCATAAATACTGAACATAATTTCTAACCATGTGAGTATCGTGAACCTTTAGGTGCAAAAAAAGAATGTGACTGGCGTTGGACCACGACATTTGGTAACAAAAGAATAATGCAAAATGAGCCATCACAAAAGTTAACAAAAGCAAGGAATGAACGGTGATTCAAGCTAGTCTCACTGTCACAAGTGATACTTGTCTCCAAAAAAGAAGACAAATATATAGATAATTGAATACATCAGGTACTCACTGAGTCTCACTGAACAAAATGAAGGGTCAACGAGGCCTATTATAAACGAAAAATATGCCTTAGGTTAACCATAAATAATATTTGCATTCATAGGTAACGACTACACATCAGATGAACAACAGCAGGAGAGATGATCCAAGTAGTTTAATTATCTACATAAACATTTAATTTTTTTTATTTTGCTTGATATAATTTAAATTTTAAAAGGGTATAGATAATTGCAATACTTAGCATGCGAATTTTCTTTAATTTCATCATAGCAGACGTTCTATGTTCAAATAGTATTTTCAAAGGCGGGTGTGTGAGGCGAGCCATTTTACTATGGGACGATGTGTAAGCCCCATATATCTTTAATATTTTTAATAAAAAATTACGCATAAATAGAAAGTCTATTAAAATTTAAGAAATTTAAAAAGAAAATAAAGAACTCATACAAACATATTTAGTATGCTTTTACAAATATAAATAATACGATAAGCGTTAAAGTTGATGTGAGATACAACTATAATGTCTTAATTTTCAAACAATTAGAAAATTATAATTTCTTTAAAAATATATGAAGATATATTTTACATGCCTAAAAGTAATTAATCAAGAAAGTTATTCAACACTATAATTTAAAAGATTACTCCTTCATGTATATACAAAATTACTTTTAAAGAGCAAAATAATAAAAGCCTAATAGTTTAAGACATGAAGACCAATAACAATAAGATACAAATTTTGATTACTAATTTATAAGAAATAGTCTAATGATATTCACACTCACAATGTTCTCAATTAATAAATTTGACTCATGCAAATTTTTAGTTATTCTTTTCAACTTATTTCTTTAAAATTTAATCAAATTACATATTTTAGTTAAAACAATTACGAATTAATGCAATTTACATCAATATCTATACCTTCTAGTTTGTAATCTTTTTCTCTTCACTTTCTTCAACTACAAAAAGAAGATATGAGGTCTTTCATGATCTCTCTATGTCTTGCTCGCTTGTTTTTCATTTATTGTCTTTATACATTTCTATAATTCGTCTCTTTATCTTTAGCAAAAAATAAATAGACATCTATTTCATTTCTTCCTCATAGGTTTTTTATTAGATTATACGAAATGTCTACCTGTAACGACCCGACCCGTCGTCACGTGAGTTACCGCCCCATTTTCCCCTTATTGTGTTGCTTCATGTCTCAATGTCAGTATTAGAGTTGATCGGGTGTAATTGAATTGGTTTTGGTTGAAAATAAGGCCCATAGCCTCCTAGAAGGAAGCTTGTATTAGAAAAGTCAACCGGAAGTTGACTATGGGGTTAGAGGGTTTGGATGTGAATTCTGATAGTTCGGTTAGCTCCGGAAGATGATTTGTGACTTAGGAGTACGACCGGAATCGAATTTGGAGGTCCGGTGTAGAATTAGGCTTGAATTGGCGAAGTTGGAATTTTGGCAAATTCCGGTTGATAGGTGAGATTTTGATCCGAGTGTCAGAACGGAATTCCGACAGTTGCAGTAGCTTCATTAGGTGATTTTGGATATGTCTGCAAATTTTCAGGTCATTCGGACGTCGTTTGATTGGGTTTCGGATCAAATGTGCAATTTGGAAGTTTTAAGAAAATTTAGACTTTGATTTGATGATAAATGAGATTTTGATGTTAAAGATATCGTTTTTATGACTCGAGCAAGTTTGAATAATGTATTAGATCATGTCTGTGCTTTTGGTTGAGGTGCCGGGGGCCTCGGGGTGATTTCAGATGGTTAAACGGAAATTTTCGAAGTTGTAGCAGGTCTGTCATCTGAAGCTTCTGGTATTTCCGCATCTGCGGAAAAAGGAACGCAGAAGCGGTTCCGCAAATGCGGCGGATTGATTGCAAAAGCGGTCCGGAGGAAGGGCTAGAATTTTCGCAAAAGCGGAAGAATTCCGCAGGAGCGGACACCGCAGAAGCGGTGTTTGACCGCATAAGCGGTCCTGGGTTCTTAAGTTGAGACCGCATAAGCGGTCGAGGTAACCGCAGAAGCGGCTTCCGCAAAAGCGGTTTAAGACCGCATAAGTGGTCGTGTGGGTTAAGTGAAACCGCAGAAGCGATCTATAGGCCGCAGAAGCGGTCCCGCAGAAGCGAAAAGCACAGCAGGTTTAAGCGAGTCAGTGTTAGTGAATTTTAGAAGTTAGAAAACATTTTACACTTCGGGAAAGAGGCGATTTTGGGCGATTTGGAGAGGATTCGAAGGGGATTCCATTAGGTATGAGTTTATAGCCTTGAATAATGTTGTTATGGTATAAAAACAAGGATTTAGCACTGAAAATTCATGAGATTATGGCTAAAAATCAAGAGATTAGGGCTTGGAGCAAAAAGCTTAAATTTAGGATTTGACGGGCCATTTGTGGTCCGAATTAGGATTTCTTTATATGTACGGACTCGTGGCGAGACGAGGATTCTGAAAATGTGAGTTTCATAATTTTTCGAGAAGCGGGCCCGGGGCTCGGGTTTTGCTAGTTTCGAGATTTTTGTTATATTTCGATTATTTTCGATTGGGTGTT
>MU704226.1:6130-22789 GCA_026770625.1 Nicotiana glauca
AATATATTAATAATAATAATAAAAGCGGTTAAAAGTTAAAATTGCGCATAAGTTCATAATGGTTAAAATCAGATAACAGCTAATACAACAGTTGAGCGACCGTGCTAGAACCACGGAACTCGGGAATGCCTAACACCTTCTCCCGGGCTAACAAAATTTCTTATCCGGATTTCTGGTGCGCAGACTGTTAAACAGAGTCATTCTTTTCCTCGATTCGGGATTAAAACCGGTGACTTGGGACACCATAAATCTCTCAAGTGGCGACTCTGAAATAATTAAACAAATCCCGTTTCGATTGTCTTTTAATTGAAAAAACTCCCTCGCGCCCCCGCGGCGCGTAAAAAGGAGGTGTGACAACATTAAATAAGAATAATTAGCAATGGGTTGAAAAATCACCAAAACAGAACAGAATAAGTAAAAGATGGAGATGCGGGGGATCGAACCCCGTGCCTCTCGCATGCAAAGCGAGCGCTCTACCATTTGAGCTACATCCCCTTACAGATTTTCGCTGCAATTTCATATTATTTTATTTTTTCTTTCCTTTGTTCTACAATTTAAACAAAAGTGTTTGAAATTGAAGTTAGAAAAATAATATTTGAAATTTAAAACTTCATTTTGAAATAAATTTCACTTCAAAAAATTGAAGTTTAGTGCATGAAAACCATCACTAATATTTCATTTGACATACTTTTTGAACAAACTTTTCAATGTTTCGCCAGTATTTCAAATACTCAAGTTTAATATATGTAGACAATAATGATTTTATCATTTTTGGTGAAAACTAAACTTCAATATTTACAATATTAACATATTATATTAATTGTAAAACTCAAAAATCCATATTTTCTTTTGAAGCGAACCTCATCAAACAAATCATTCACAAAATATTCGAAAAGAACCAAATCATACATTATCAATTCGTCAATTTCTTTTAGAACGATATCAGGTGTACGCCACAAAGAATTTCGAAGCCACAACAAGTTTCTCCAATATATAAAATTTTATAAACAATAAGAAATATTACAATTATTAACATCTACACTAGGATTGTGAGTGTCCACTTTTTTCATTACTGCTTTCGCCATCAACATATTTAGAAATATTCCATATGAACACCAATTGCATTTAAGAAAACACCACTTCTCCCATGAAAACCAACGATCTTTCCTCTAGCTGCTGAAGAGCTAAAATAAGTTCCAATTTCAGTTCCATAAGGTCCATATTTTCCTTTATTTGTATAAAGTGCGATCTGTCTTATTGCGTCTAGGCCCCCATTATCATCCACCGGACTATAAAATCCTTCAATTCCAATCAATAACTCATTTTCACCGTCAACATTTATCTGCATATCAAATCTCAAACTAGTTAGAATCGACTACATTCATTCCTTTTTGTTCAAGCAATTTTATTTTTTAGATGATTAATTGTAGACTATTTTTACGAACTATTGTATCCTTCCTTCTTTATTTAGTCTTGAGATAAAAAGAGAATATTAATTCATACCTTTCTTATTGTATCATTCCCAGCTCCAAGACCACCATGAAGTTGGGACCAAAATGATGTTTTATCTTTCTTTTCATACTCAATTTGAATTCCTGATATAGCTGAGATATGCAAGTTCATATAAATGTGCACTTGTTTGATAGTACAAAATACTCCATCGTCCCAACCTTTTCCACTATATCCACCCCATGGTCCAGCACTTCGTGGCACAATTGTCTTCATCACATCCATTTTCTGTTTGCAATTTCATAATGTTAAAAAAAAAAAGTGAAAATTATATCATCATAAATATCATATTAAAGTAACTGAACTTTATCAAATATTAAGGTGACTTTATTGTTATGGCATTTATACTTTCTGTCACATTGGGTAAATTGCAGTTACTTTAATGTAATAACTAAAATGAAATTTATCCTATTCAAATTAAGAGAAAAAGTAATATGTACGTCATGGATTTCAATTTCTTCAACCATAGGTTCATTCGGCTCAAGTTTTTCAGCTTTAGGTTCCTTTGTCGAAGTGGGAGGAGTAAGTTTCTGCAAATAAACACCAATAGCATCAAGGTACAACCCAGAACGCCCGTGAAATCCAACAATAGCTCCACCTTCTTTCATCACAAGTGAAAATGGTGTTTCACCAGCTTCAGTCCCAAATGGTCCATAATTCTTTACATTAGTTATAAAACTTAGAGATTTTACAACTAAATTGCTGCCATAATGTCCCAATGTACCCTTTATGCCTGTCAAATATTCCAATGGGGCCGCCTCAATATTAACCTGACATTAATGCAAATTATATATGGGTTAAACAAGTAGCGGAATCAAGATATGGCCGTTGCATAAACGTTACAGAAGACCCAAGATTCTTCCCATCTTTATTAGTCCTTATTGCCCTTTATTACCTTTTATTATAGCATTAATATTTGCAATCAATGGGACATAATTGGTAGGTCATCGAATTGAGGTACAGGCCCCAGGGGCGCCTAATATCAACCAGAATCCATTGCCAGCGCATCATGAGACAAATATGATTGAGTTGGTACATGAAGATGAGGCGCCGCAGAAGCGGCTAGGAAGGTGCAGGTATGGATTTTGGCGAAAGGCTTGAGGTATGCAGATGCGGTCAAGGTTCTGTAGAAACATGATAATTAGCATTAAGGATCTTGGTACTATTCCGATTTCGCTCCTAAGTCACAAATCATCCCCCAAAACTATTCAAATCATCAGAAATCCGTTCCAAGCCTTCTAAATCAGGGGCATCGCATTTGCAATGATAATCCTCACATTTGCGAGAAGGGCTGTCCTGGGCTTACTTCGCAATTACAAAAGGCCGCTTGCATTTGTGATATCGCATTTGCGAGTCTTAGGATTTAATCCCTTCTGATTTCCTTTCGATGGTGTTAATCGCAATTGGCATAATCCCTTCTGATTTCCTTTCGATTTACCTTCAACTTGATACTCCTTCTTGCTATAAAACCATAATTCCCCAACCCAGACTCACCATATGAGACCCAAGCAAACCCTAATTGCCCCAAACCACTCCAAATAAATACCACATGGTCCCTAGGCTTTTTTTGAAGTGAATTTGTCGTCAGTAGAGCTCAATTCATCCTAGAGGCCGAGGTAGGGGCAGAGCTCAGCCTAGGGAATCAGCACCCGTAGCGGAGCCTCCGGTTGGATGAGATTTTAGATGGCGAAACGACGTAGTTTCAACATCATACTACGTTGTTTCGCCTATCTCTGAGGCTGATTATTCTGGACCGGGTATGGGGTGTTTTACCTGTGAAGAAGGCTTTCAGGTTCTTGAATTTCTGGATCAAACATGAATCTTTTAAGGAAGTGGTTAAAGAAAATTGGAATGTCAATTTCTATGCCAATCCTTTCTATTTAAAGTATTATTTTTTAACTAAAGTATACTACAATGTTCATAATTAATATCCTATACTAATTTGGATTGTTTTTGAAGCAGCGACTATGAAAATACGAGAGAGTATATTAATTAAGAGTTGGGCCTTGCGTAATTTTAGTTTATGGGCCCCGGATTCCTATTCCCTCGATATCAAACTCAATAACAATACAAATACCCCAAATGAGGTTTACAACTTACATCGCCCAACATACAAAATATATATTTACATAAGTTCATAACCACATTTACTGTCTACGGAGCCTCTAAGGATACAAAGGATAGTACAATACTTGCCGGTAACAGGGCTCCGGCAGAAGTTCACCCCGTACGAGGCCCGGTAGCCGATGGGCATCGCGTTCGCGTTAGTGTGGTCGCATTCTCGTAGAGCATTTTGTGATATTTAAATTTTTGGCCTTCGCGTTCGCGTGACTAGGTTCGCGAACGCGATTTTGGGTATGGAATTTAGAGAAAATTACATATTTGAGTTTCTAAGGTCTTTAATAGGACTATTAAACTTATAATTCCACTCTGATCCACCTTTGCCTCCCCACGGCTCCACCAATATTGAGTCTGTTTCATCATAACTTACTTGATTTCCCTACACATACATATTAAATCGATGACTTCATTATCAAATAAATACATAAATAAATAGATAAAACATAATAAAGATACCGGGAGCGCTCAGGCAGTGGCGGAATCATAATGTTTACAAGGAAAAAATTATACGATGTCATCATTGGGATTTAAACCAACTTGAACTCTTGTATCCCCATCACTACAATACATGAATTTTTCTTCGTAACTTATATATAATTATTAAAAAAAAATATTTTTACTCTATTTGTACATTGTAATATAATTTTTTTTATAAAGGACCCTCACTCTACTTATAATGTAGATGATTATAATGTAAAAGCAGAGAAGGAAAAGTACCATATATTTTGGTGATTTGCTACGATTTTGAAAATTTCCTTTTCTCCTAATATTTTGTATGCTTCACTTCCTGATCATCTACTTTTAAGTTTTTGGTGTTCATTCTATATATAATAAGGTGTTAGAAGAGTAAAATACTAACACATTATCTTCAAGAAAGGGATATGTGCTTTATGTAAGTATGCGGTGAAGTAAAGGAATTGTAGAGGTGATTAAGCAAAGTAGGGAATCACAAAATTATTTAATAATAATGAAGGGTGAGATTGAAAGAAAAATATAAGGAAACGATGCGATCATACCAAATCGGTCGTTACATTAAGTGATACATTTCATCGTTACGTAACGACGGATTTAACGATACGATACAATAAAATTTAAGTAACAATCAAAACAAACATTGTATTTAAAGTAACAACATGATATGATGTTATAGGTAACAACCATCCAAACAAGTTGTTAAGAAAATATACTTTAGAAGTAGTATTTAAAATCTTGGCCAAACAATAATTCCTACTCAAAAGTATTTTTCAAATTAAATAGTCAAACACAAAATGTTTCTCACCAAAATTATTTTTTTTGAAAAGCGCTTTTGAGAAAAGTACTCAAAATAAGTTGATTTTGAGAATCTTGACCAAACAAGCTATTAGTCTAGAAAACAAATTTTAAAGTAAAAACTTTTACAGAAAAAAAAAGATTTGTATCTACTCAAATCCACTCGGGTTGAAAATCATCTAATAATTCAATATTATTCGCTCCTTTTAATTCATAAATATGGTTATTGCTAAAAGTTCTTTTTTCTTCTTTCTATTGTCAATAAGTTCTGTATATAACTAATTCACGCATCTTTCTTTCCCATGAAGAAATATGCGTTGTCATTCCAGCTATAATGGAGTATAATTTGTAAAAATCCTTTGTTTTTATTTAGACAACGACATGATGATGCTAATTGCTTTGACAAATGACAAATAAGAAACGAATGGTCTTGATTTGATTAAATTTCTGCACGTGAACAAATGCAATGTAATTTATAGTAATTCTTAAGCCAAAAGCAAAGTGGACGATTAAGAATGATTAGACCAATACAGAAGATTCTAGTGATATGGTGATTAAGTTTAAATTTCCCTCCTATGCCCAAATATAGGTTAGAATCTCTGTTTTAAAAGGTAGAATTGGAGCCCCGAACGGAGCACTCGTAAAACGTTCCTGGACTTATGTGTGGGCTTAACGTTCCGTGAGACTTATGCCTCAGCCGTCGGGGCTTACGCCCCCGGACACGTCCAATGTCCAGCGTGTTGGACTCGCCTAATATAATATTATGTAATTATGCTTAACTAACCTTGTAAATCCTCAAATTTTTTTAATAAATCGTTGACTATTCAAAATTATTTTTTTCTTAATCATTAATCATTAAGTTGAGAGTGTTTATGTCATAATTAAAATAAAAATTATTGCACGTTATCCACTAAGACTGCTATGATAGTAAATTTTAAATAAATCCTTTATTAAAAGTATTTATTTATTAACTTTTATTATGTCTTTATTATATAATAATTCATAAATTTTTATAATTATTTTCTTTAATATTTTTTTTACGTTTACGAGATACAATATTTATTAATTTAATAGCCCAGTATTAGCTAGTAACTATTTACAAATAATTAGTTATCATTGTATAGTATGGTGAATTATGTGTCACTTTATTAACTTGTTGAAACTTAAAAATAAATTATGCTAGAGAATCATATTTAAATTGTGAATTATGTTTTTATATAAATTCTCTTTCAAATAAAAAGCATATTACATAAAAGGAGTATTTAAAAAAATATCAAATTATAATATCAAATTTTTTTCAAGATTTATTACTCCATAAAATATACATATAAGACTTCGCATCGGATACATTACTTTTGATGTTTGAGTTGTAACGACGTTGCAGCTAATTTGCATATTATGATATATGTCATACTTTTCGTATTATTCATAGTTGAATTATAATTTATAAATATTTTAAATAGATTAGTTGTTATAATTTTATGATTTTAATGTAATATTTATAATTGTTATTTATTTTATACTATCTTAAAATTCTTGAAATTAGTAAAATTTACAGATTTGTGGGACTTGTGTCCGATGTATCAAAGCTTACACCTCGCGTCATCAAATATAAAATGCCTTGCCTGACACCCCGCCTTTTAAAATATTGGTTACAATACTGTTATTGATTAGAACTTTCTTGATTATAAGATTTCTCTCCATTAAAAATGTGATGATATCTTAATTTCTTACCAATTGAGTCAAACTTTTATTTTTCTTCATTTAATCCTCCAGTGTTCTGGTTCTATTATCAAAGCGCGAATATGAATATTTCTAATCAAGCATAAAGAAACATTTACTATTTCACGATAATTTTTTAGTGGTTAAGCTCTTTTCTTAATAAATACTACTTAATAGCACTGAATATTTACACTAATCTAATAGATATATAACACATATGTTTACTCCTCTTTTTTCATTGACGATTTAGTTTGGTGTATTAAAAATAACATACATTACATAAAAAAAATTGAAAAATATTTGAATAAAAAAATACCCTCCGCATTCTTTGGAAAAAGTTTTGAAAGAGCAATTCTATCTTTATACATACTTATCTATATATTAAAAACTATGATATATTATTAATGGCATTATTTGCTATGTATAAGAACAGTACCGAATATAATATATAACTAATATTAAGTTAAAAGATAAAAAATTAATAATAGTCCATGTACATCCTACCAAACGATCCCTTATTGTTTGTACGTTTAATCTCTTAGGATGAATATGCAGTAATGGAATAATATATATATATATATACTAAAAACATGAACCCCTTAAGTTAAAAGTTGAATTACTAAAATGCCCTTCTTATTTACCTAAATATTCTACTTCTAAAAATATTTAAGAATAATATATTAGCAATGCTATTTAAAATAGAAAAAAAATATCTTGATGATTTATGTGGCTTTTCTTAAAAGTTGTGTTTATTCTTATTAACAACTAAGCTTTCTTTCACAAATAGTTTTACTATTGGCTTTCAAAAAGTTTTGTTCAACCGTTGCCTCTGGAAAGATCCTTGCCTAAATGATTATCTGTTGTGAAAGTGTGTCACACCTCCTATTTGCGCACCTTACCCCGAGGGATAATGTACAAGGGAGTTTTTTCATTTTAAGTGACATTATTCGAAATGAGATTATTTTTTTATTTCAGAGTCGCCACTTGGGAAAGGTTTGGTTTTTGGTGTCCCAAGTCACCGGTTTATCTTGAATCCCAAATCGAGGAAATTTTCGACTTTCAAAGTGAAGTCTGCGAACCAGAAATTCTAAGTAAGGAATTATGTTGACCCGAGGGAAGGTGTTAGGCACCCCCGGATCCCGTGGTTCTAGCACGGTCGCTTAAATTATTATAGATGGCTAAAATATATGATTTTAATACATGTTATAACTTATGTGCTTTTATTAACTTTAAAACCACTTTTATTATTATTTTTAATAGAATTACAATGTCGTGAAAATGCATCTCGAACCACGTCGCAATCAATGCACCCGCGGTTGTTAATACATTTCGACTCCGTTGAGATTTGGATTTGGGTCACATAAATGCACACCCGAGTTTAAGAATGTAATTTAATTAAAATCGCGCCTAAAGAGTCTAACGCGTTATTATCTTCGGGGAAAGCCATGAAATTCGCTAGTCGACTCCTCCCGTATTCTAAGTATTTTAATAAAATATTATTGAGGGCTCCGCTGTTTGCATTTTTGTTTGGTGAGGCTCATCTCATTTTACCATTTAAAAGGTCAATCCTAAGGTAAACTATGATTTTTCTATTTTTTTTTGTATCTAATAATAAACAAAAGGAATCTAATTAGTTAACTGTTCCGTGCCCTTGGGCCTAAAAATGAATTAAATGGCCATGGCCTGGAGTCTTCATTTGGCCAGTGGGCCCAGCGTACATAGGGCGGGCCCAAGCAAGCAACGCTGTCTCAACTCGCTATCAAATCCCCACGATGGGGACGGGGAAACAACAATTAATAGAATGATTGATTTAGGCAATTTACTAATTGATACAATGACTGGAATTAAACCATTGGGCCAAAGACCAATCTAGGAATGAACAACTCGTTCACCCTTACGAAGTTGGCCAGTCACGGGCCTTCGCCTGGCCCAAAACGAGGAGCAAAATGGTGCTGGCCTTGCACCGGTAGAGTTTAAGGTCAAAGACCGTCAATTCTCTGTCTCTTCAATCAATTAAATCCCAAGCACATACAGGGTCCATATAGGTGAGGCAGTAATTCGTTTGAATCAACAGTTTAAGGCTAGATCACATTATTCATTTAACTGCTGTTTTAATGCTACTAGAATTAGAAACGTGAAATGCATTAGTCAACAATAGTCTATGAACTTAATCCTCAATGAATAATCTAAATGACTGGATTATTTTATTCAAATCTGATTGTATAACAACGAAAGAGAACCAGTGATAACCTACTAACGTTAACTGATAAAATATGAAGCTATTGAAGATGCATACTCAGCTTCAAATTCAAACTTAAAACAAATAGCATCTACTGAACTCAGAATCCATCACAAGTTCACCATATTTCAGATCTGACTTTAAACAGGAGGCCAAACTAGACAAACTGAAGATTACAACTAGATAATCACCAACTGCAACAGTCCCAAAACAGTCCAGAATAGTTCTAATCAATAATTCCTTTGCAGTTCAATTATTACACTTTACATGATATTTCCATCACCAAATCTATACTACAGTTAAGAGGTGTTTAACATTCAGCTTAAGAACAAGCAGCAAATTATCATGCTTCTGACTTCCATTTCTTCAATCAATTCATACACACTGATTGAATCAGTCTCACACATCAATTAGAATTGAGAAATACCTGGAAATAGAATTTCAAAAGAAAAAGTAGAGATCAACAGCAACAATACAACAGTAGCAGCCACAGAGCAGTAAGACCAACAGCAGTAGTAATACCAGCAGCAATACCAAAACGAAACACACTCGAACAAGGTGTGAAATAATTTAAGAACCAGCAATGATAGCCAACACTTAAATAAAAACAAGCTGAACTTGGGTTCAACCAATAGTGGACCAACAACTCTTAGAAGAAGTTTCAAATAATTTAAATTGAGAGGGAAGGTCAAAATTAGCTATTTAAAACTTGAAACTGAAACAAGAGTTCAATGCGACAGTGTTTTCAGCTTATACTCTCCAATACTCAGTCTGTTGCAAGTTCTAAAGGAAAAACTCTCAACTCAATGCCTTAGCTTTATATGAGTAATCTTTTCAGTGTATTTTTTTTTCCTGCCAAAAAAAACCTCCTCCTAACTGTTCTGAAATTTCTCTTATATAACCAAACTCTAAGCCCCTTACAGCATGTTTTAACACTAAAGCTCGTTAGGAAACTATTTTTAACCATGATATTACCTGAATTTCCCACTCAGAATATCAAATATTAGTCAGTACTTCTACTGACCTATTTCTTCCTTTATTTAAATCACAGGGGTATGGGCAGTCTGTTTTCCTATTTTAATTTAGTATGGCAGCATTTTTCTATTCAAAAATCCCTTAACATTGTGAAAGGGTGCCCATGTGACTAATGTTCCTCGACTCTAAAGTGTACTTGATCAATGTATTAACTTATTAATCCACTAGTATCACCTGGCAACCAATTCACTAGACCACTTTCGATTTCTCAGATTTTAAACTACCCTTGAAAACTTATTAAGAATGCAGCTATAACCAACCTATGTTCTGAATGTAGACTCAAACTAAGATGTAATCTTAATCTCAAGACTTATCCAGTTATCCATTAAACTCAGCAATAAACGCCTTAGGATTCAATTCAAATAATGATTCGGACCAATTTAGACAGCATTAATAACATTATTGCCATATTGTTCTAACAAACAAACTTATACAACTAATCGACGACATTCGTTTTAATCAATTACAATACATATAATCGATAACAAATGATCGACATACAAACCAGTGATTCACAGTTTTCGGGAAAAACAGGAGAAATACGAAACTAATTATTCGACGATATTAATCGAAGTGAATATGTATTCTATAGCAAACACAATTAACAAACAATCAGAAGCAAACAAATCGACCAAATAAAAGGTCTTTAAAGAGAAGAACAGAAAAATTAACAAAAATGGAAAAGATAAAAATAATAACAAAACTGAACTAACAAACAAATATAAAAATAAATAAAGATAGAAGAAAGAAAGAAGAAATACCTCAAAAGGAAAAATCAGAAATCAAATGGACTTGGACCACTTCGGACTTGAAACTTTTGAGGCCAAACGGACCTTAGTCGAGTGTTCTCAACTGAGAACACTTCGACTAAGGTCCATTGAACCATCAAAAAATCTTCAACCAGGCTTGAATTTTTTTCTAGGGTTCTTGGGCTCGGATTGGGGGTTCGAGTAGTTTGGGTTCAATTCGAACCAAACCAGCTATAGTTTGGTGACGAGAGAGGCTAGGGGAGTGTTAGGTATCAATTTTGGGTGGTTTGGCGTAGGTTGAGTTTTGGCTCGAATCTTCGATTGAAGATTCGAGAAGATGTAGCTAGATTCGAGCCAAGAGGCTTGTGGATTTAGGTTCAAGGTGTGATGGAGGTTCTGTGGTGTTAAAATGGTGGTCACCGGCATCATTGCCGCCGGGTTTACGACGAAGGGGAGGGGTGGCGGCTAGGGTTTGGGTCTGGGTTCCGTCTCTAAGGTTTGATAGAGACGATGGTGCGAGAGGGGGGCGTGGGGTAAGGGATTGGGATTATATATCATGGGATGGATTTGATTCTGGCCGTTCGATCAAGCACGATCAACGGCCTGGAACAATCCACTTAGATGAAACGGTGGCGTTTGGTTAAATTGGGAGATTGGGTTGACCCGGATAAAAATGGACCGGGCTATGGGGAAAGGTTGAGGCCGTTAGATCCTTTAAAATGGGCGGCTAAGATCAACTCGCTCAAAACGGCGTCGTTTCAATTATGCGAAAGCTGAACTGGACCGTTAGATCTGTTTGATCAACGGTCCTAATTTGAGGCTCAGAAACGACGTCGTTTGGGCTGTCTCAGAGACGGACTGGTTTGGACTGGGTCACTGGGACGTTTGGGCCTGGTTTTGGTTTAAAACTTTGGCCCAAATCCAATTTGCTTCATATTTTCAACCCTTTTCTTTTTCTTCTTTTAATTTGACCATTAACAAAATTCCTAAACAAAAATGTAAAACCAAAATTAAACTACACAAATATTAATTAACACTTGACAACAATTAACACACAAATTAAAATATTTAATAAAAATATAAAGTCACACAATGACAAAAATAGAATAAAAATGCATATTTTTTGTGATTTTACTCTAAAGCCAAATTATGGTTTGATTAATTCCTAAATGCACAATTAAATCCTAAATATGCATGCAACATGTATTTTTGTAAATTTTTATTTAACTACAACAAGGTGAGCATTTTACGGACCAAACAATTACCAAAACGTCCTGTAAATCCTCAAAATTGTACCCCGAAGGTAACTTGTTTTATTTTTCGATTTCTTTTGGAGTAGTTTTTCGAGAAGCAAAAATCACGTGCTCACAAGGCGTAAGTATTTTCATTGCCTATTCCTCTTATAAAACTTATGTTCCTTAGAGAATAACTAGAAGTGTTGCATCCTTTCTTTTGTAAAAACCTAACTATCTCCTACTTAGGGTGCATTCAACCATCCGCACCCATTCACATTGTTCCACTTCTAATTTAAAAAATCATATTATAAAAGCCACAAAACATATATAGTGATGTGATTTGTAAGTTTATGAGTCTCCTTTTGTTCAAGATTATTAAACAAATGGAGTTGTTCTTTTGTCTCATATCAAATTTTATTAAAGAATATTAATGTGCGAATTCCCGTTCTTATGCACAGTCATTGTAGATTTTCTTGATTGCATCTTCTCATGTTAATTTATTTTAATTTTCCTAAAGGGATGCATATTATGATGTTTTGCTTTCTATAACTTCATAAAGTATGAGGTTATACGTTAATGAAGTGAAGACTCGTGAAGTCGATACGAAAAGAGTGCACATACCTTAATTGGGTCGTAGTTCCAGACTCATTTCTATCTTTATGCATATTAAGTCATCTTGAATTGTGGTTGTTCTACTCAATAAATTTGATTATTTATATTTGGACTTGTATTAAGCGACACTGCTTTTTGTTTTTTCCATCCTCATAGTTGATTGTTAGAGTATTTAGCTTTCTTTTTCTCTTTCTTTGGGTTGCTTATTTTCAGTTTTTTATATATATATATATATATATATGTATATATATATATATATATATATATATATGTATGTATTTGCTTTGTAACAGTTATATCCGATACAACTATTGGCCATTCTGGTGTTCTAATGAATCGATTTGATACAAAGCTATTTATTCCAATTTTTATTGAAAAATTTTGTAACCTAAACAAACAACATGTAAGTTTTTAATTTATTTTAATAATATTTTGTTTCCTACCGTTTAAATATTCTATGCTTCTTAATATTTTTAGTCTGATGATAATTTGATATATCAATGAGATTTGTCTATACTTTATAATTTGATCAATATTTGAACTGATTACTTTTATACGTCCAAAAGAAACATTTTCTTTCTAGCAAAAAAAATAATCATTTTAATATATATTTTATTTAAGTTTAGATATTATTGACTTAGATGAGTTATATATTTTATATTTAAAGTGGATTTTTTTTTCCAAATCCATCAAATATTTTTACACAATGTTAAAAGAAGAAAAAGTTGCTTTTATCTTAATTTAATTGGAATTAAATTAGTGGCATGATTATAACGTAATCCACTTTAAATTTCAACAACTACTTGCAAGTATCTGATATTAATTTTTGTCACGATCCGGATTTTCCACCATCGGAAGTCGTGATGGCGCCTACTGTCGGAGCTAGGCAAGCCAAATATTCAAAACTTTTCACTGATGACATTTTAACAATATAAATAAACGGAGGCATTTTAAATAAAGCTGAAGACTTTAAGCTTATGTAACTGAAATAAAATTTGCGAAAGTTGAAACACATTTCTACCCAGAGTCTGGTGTCACTAGCTCACAGACTGCTATAGAGTACTAAAAACAAGTCTGAAATGATATTACATATTGTTTGTCTCGAAACATAGAAAACAAACTAAAACATAGAAGGGACTTCGGACTGCAAACGCCAGCTAGGCTACCTCGTGAGTCCCTCGACTGAAGACAGCTCCAGGGTAATCCTACTGCTGCTGTCCAAAAGCTGCTCCTGGATCTGTGCAAAAAGATGCACAGAGTGTAGCATCAGCACAACCGACCCCATGTGCTGGTAAGTGCCTACCCTAACCCCAACGAAGTAGTGACGAGGCTAGACAGGACCTACCAAAACAACCTGTGCAGATATATATATACAAAGACAACGGAAATAACAACAGAAAATATCAAATAAAAACTGGGAAGGGGCATGCTCGGGGGGATACAGTGAAAACAGATCAACGGATATAACAGCGAAACTACATCAATACTATGACTCATATAAGTGGTTGGCGCGCCACACGATCCCGTAGTATATATTTTATAAATGATCGGCGCGCCACACGATCCCATTTCACAAATCATAAGTGGACGGCGTGCCATACAATCCCATTTCATAATTCATAAGTGGACGGCGCGTCACACGATCCCATTTCATAATTCATAAGTGGACGGCGTACCACACGATCCCATTTCATAATGAATAATACATATAAGCTTTCTAGAGGAGGCCCCATTAGGGGAATTCAACAACATAACAATTTAACCCGGCAATGGTACAACTAACAACCCAAATATCTCGGCAAGGGAGAATACATATAATGCTTAAATCCCGGCAAGATAGCAACAACAATAATAGACTATGCGTCCCGGCTGGGGTATAATCACAACACTTCCTCTTTTAATCACTTCTTTCTTAATTATCAATTTCTAGTTCGAACCAACGCTCCAATAATATACCAATCACAATTCTTCCTCAACCATTCACATTATATGAAACTTATCAATTAAACCAGAAAGATGTATCACAAAAAAAATCCGAGTCAAACACAATTAAGACTCACGGTCATGCTAGGCTCCGGTGCATAGATAACCGTCACCATGCCTATACACCGTACTCCACATTTAGCAGTTAGCAAATAATATCCTAGTCCTATTCCCTCAAGCCAAAGTTAGAACTAATACTTATCTCGGTCCAAAGAATAGCAATCAATCCTCAAATACCGCCTTTCCTCTACAATCCGACTCCGAAACAATGGTATCTAGGCATAATTAATTCAATAATATCAATAAATGCTCAAAAACATAATCCCATGGCCTAGAAATGAATTTCCTAGCATCTTTCCAAAAATACCAAAATTCGACACCGGGCCCACATGGTCCAAACACGAGGCTCAGACCAAAACCTAGTCACCCATAACCCCACGAGTTCAAATATATAATTTGTCTTAAGATTCGACCCCAAATTGATGTTGAATCACCCAAAATTCTCCAAACCCTAACTCTACCCCAAACCCCTAATTTCTACTTTGATTTCATGATTTAGGGCTAGGAATTTAGTGATTAGTTGAAGAAATTAAGAGGGAATGAAGTTAAGAACACTTACCTATCAAGTTATGGAGGAAGAGGTTCTTCAAACTTGTCTATGGAGGGTGAAGGATAAAAGCTCGTGTGATTATCCCGTGTTAAGTGTTCTGTTTTTAAGAAAAATTCACTGAACGTTTTTTTCCTATGCGATCACAACTAAGAGGACACGTTCGCGATGAAGAGAAACTGGGGGCATCGCGTTCGCAACGGGTGTGATGCGAACGCGAAGAGTAAGCTGGTGGGGGCCCAGGGAGTTGGTCTACACGAACGCGAACGCGGTTGAGGGTTTGAATGAACTACGCGATCGCGTAAAGTGAGCCGTGAACGCGTAAGAGGGGAACACCAAAGCACTGCGAACACGAGCCTGGAGCCGCGTTCGCAAAGAGCAAAATGTCTGTGTAAAAAATGCAGCAAAATCTGATCCTTTCTTAAGTGTAAAAACACCCCGAACCACCTCCAATTCACTCCTGAGCCCTCAAGGCTCCTAACCAAACACACACACTAACTCAATAACACCCTACAAACTTACTCGAGCGATCAAACCGCCAAAATAACATCAAAATCATTGAATCAAGCCCCAAATTCATCATTTTTCATTATAACTTCATAAACTTCAAACTTTAGATATTTAGGTCCGAAACACATCAAATGACGTCTGATTTCGACCAAACTTCACATGAAGCACTTAGCACATATTTAAGACTTGTAACGGGTGTCGGAACCAAAATACGAGCCCAATACCATAGTCTTTTAACCAATTTTTCAATTCCATTTTCCTTAATAATTTTAGAAAAATAATTTAACAGAAAAATTCTTTTACTCGGGTTGTAGACCTCGGATTTCGACTCCGGGCACATGCCCGAGTTCCATATTTTTCTACGGACCCTCCGGGACCGCCCCATGACGGGTCCGGGTCCGTTTACCCAAAACGTTGACCAAAGTCAACTTTAATCATATTAATATCAAAATTCTTCAAATTTTTTACAGAATTCACATATTTCAACATAAAAGCTTTCCAGCTACGCGCCCGGACTGTGCACGCAAATAGAGGCAACTAAAAGTGAGGTTTTCAAGGCCTCGGAAGCACGGAACAAATAAGGAAACAGATGATGACCCTTTGGGTCGTCACATCCTCCACCTCTAAAACAACCGGTCTCCCTCGAACGGACAAAAGAAAGAAGTACCTGAGTCAGGAAATAGATGAGGATAACGGCTCCGCATATCAGACTCGGACTCCCAGGTTGATGCCTCAGGAGGCTGACCTCTCCACTGGACACGCACTGAAGGAAAATTCTTCGACCTTAACTGTCGAACCTGTCGGTCTAGAATAGCTACCGGCTCCTCCTCGTAAGACAGGTCCTTATCCAACTGGACAATACTGAAATTTAACACATGGGTAGGATCGCCGTGATACCTCCGAAGCATAGACACATGAAACACTGGATGCACGGCTGACAAGCTAGGTGGCAAGGCAAGTCTGTAGGCCACCTCTCCCACACGATCAAGAATCTCAAATGGGCCAATGAACCTAGGGCTAAGCTTGCCCTTCTTCCCAAATCTCATTACGCCCTTCATAGGCGATACA